>PVIC010007408.1:0-51074 GCA_004025085.1 Thryonomys swinderianus | reverse complement strand
GAGAGGGAGGCAGGGAGGAGGGAGGGAGGGGGAGGCAGGGAGGGAGGAGGAAGGGGGAGGGAGGGATATACATTGAATATATATTTATAGCACATATGTAAAATACAAATGAGAGCGTCCCTTCCGACACACCCTGCCCCACTGCTCCCTGCCTCCTCTGCGCTGCAGAAGCACCCGTTCCTCTCTGCAGAGCTCAAGCGCTCAGTGGCCCAACCTTTCCTGGGCTCGGTCTCTCCCACTGCCTTTACTTTTCTGTGTGAAACTCTAACTGCCCCGAGAATTCTCTGGGCCCCAGACATCTCTACTTGCAAGTAAAATACTAGTAAAATAGGATCAGCTACCCCATCGAACTTGTTCACTGCACTTTTTCAAAATAATATAAATTTCCCAGATCAATAAGTACTTGATATGCAACTTGTCAAGTGGGAAAGATCTGTATACATTTTAAAGCAGAGTTTCAAAAATGAAAGTCAAGACTTCTCTGGAATCTGAGTTATCTTTTCCATCAGCTACGTTGCTAAATTTAAGACTATGCAACTTACATTTAGAAAATAATTTTTCTTATTTATTTTCTATGCATCATTTCCTGCAAAAAGCAAGATGTCTTTGTGATATCTTTATAAGCAGCTCCTATTTTGAATTGGTGATTCATGCATCTAGATTATACTCAGCAAAGAATGAATTATATAGATCCCATTATGTGATTATGCAAATATACACTAAATATATAATTGCAAGCATATATGGACAGTGAAATTTAATTAGTTATTATGACTTAACTCACTCAATGTAGTTTTATTAGCTAACAGTCCACAGATGTGCTTCCTCTCTTGATTCATTTACATTTTAATACCATGTAGAAATGATAAATTATTGTAACAACAGAAGATAAGAACAGATGGAATATACATAATTGAACCCAAGATGATTTACATAGGTTTGAATTGAACAGTTTGTGTATTTAGGTCAGTTTTAAATGCTTTATGTTTGAACTGTGGCTACTTAACGAAGAACCTCACAAATGCACAAAGACATTCAAACTAGCCAAGGATGTTTAATGATGCATACAGATTCATCAATAGCTCTTTAAATTGGTTAAATTGATTGCTTAATCATTAATTATATTTGAAGGTATAAATATCAAAAAAGTCATCAAAAAGATCAGACATGGTAACCTAGAGATTATAAAATTCATCAATAAATATTAATGTGAAATGAAGGGAACACTTGGCAAACTGCTAGATATAATTGAAAATCTCACTCACTTATAGATTACATTATCCCAAACTTAAATAATTGATGACTTTTCAAAGAAAAAGTCGAAGCCCATTGGAATTGCTTGATTAAATCTCACAATAGCATTTGTATGTGCGCATGAATTGTGATTCTTTTAATGGGCAGACAGTTGAGTTGAACTGTCAAACTATCACTTCCATTCATCTGAAATTCCATCCAACAGTTGTGATTACATGAAAAGTCAGAATCAGGGTGTCCAAAAGAAGAAGTAATTTTGCCTGTCAAAAAAGGTGAGAGGAATAAAATAGGACATAAACTTCTTACCAGAAATGGGCCCCGAGCAGCCTCCCATCCTCCTCTCTGTGTCATGTGGTCTTCAAGGTTAGCAAATAACCAGTGATGATCAGTGTGTTCGTTTCCTTCATTCCTTTTGACCAGTCATTTTAACGATAATTCACCTCTCCGATGGGATGTTCCACCTTAATACATCGTTTCTCCTTGTATGTTTATGATGTAAAAAGAAAGAACCTATAATTGTGAACAGGAGGAAAACACTTTATAGTCAAATAAATTCTCATTTTCTAAAAATTAAAACAGAATTTCTGTTCAGCGCTCCACGCTGCCACGCGGAAGGAAAGGCCGGCCTTGCCGCCTCTCAGGCCCGTTCGCGGGAGGGAACTGGGCGAAGCTGAGCAGCGCTGCGCGGCCAGGAGAGGCGGCTCCCGAGGCAGCTCTCAACACCAAGCTCTACTTTACCTGGAAGAGGCAGAGCTGAAGTGCAGGAAATCCCAACTGCCTGACGGTCACCAACCGGGGAGGGATATTTTGAAACTTACAAGAAACTCAAAGGAGAGCAGGCACAGCATAAAGCATTGTACGAGCTAGTCATTCAGATTTAAACAGTGAGGTGAGCCGCATCTCTGGCCTCAGGCTGCTGCGCTGGCGGCGAGGGCCGAGGCTGACCCCCGCGGCCTCTGAGAGCGTCTCGAGCTGAAGGGACGCGATGCAATGCGGGAAGCGAGCGTCAGGCCCGGTCCGCTCCCGGCGCTCCGGCAGTGCCTCCCTCGGCCCCTCTCGCCCCCGGGCCTCATGCAGCGGGGAGGCGGCGGGAGCGCTGCCATGTGCCGGACGGGGAAAGCAGCCAGCGTACAACCCTGGCTTGTAACAGGTTGCAGCCTCCGTCATCTTTACGGACTGAGATGCGACCAGAGCTCTGGTCAGATATGTACTGTTCATTTATCTTTCCTTGACTAACCATGAGAAAATCTTAAACACTTCATAAAATATTTTAACAATTCAAACACTTTTACCCTGTTAAGCCACCGTTCTTGGAAGCCATCCAAATTCCTCATCTCATAAATATGTTTGAAACAAAGTCTACACTCGCTAAAGTTTGATTTGTAATAGTTTTGATGCCAATCAGGAGCTAAATGAATGCCCTCAGGCGATTTCACTTCGTGTGTTTGTGTAAAATGTTCATAGATGTCCTAATCTTCTATTGGCGTTGTTCACCACCGACACAGAACCAACTCGCATCCCTCTGTGCAAATTTGAAGCCAGCCCAGGCCATCCAGGGAGACCTATCATCAGTTAATCAGTCAACAAACAAACAACTGGCCTGGGGAAGTGGGCGAGGGGCTCGGTGTAGACTACTTGCCCAGCAAGGATCAGGCCCTGGCTTCGAGCCCCAGGAGCAAACGAAGTACAAGCGCCGGGCCGGAGGTCAGCGGTCCAGCGATCCAACCGCAAGGCACACTGCGTAGACAGCCAGGTGAGGCTCCCTGGCTCCAAGTAGCTCAGATGCTTTGTTTTGATTTCTTTTGCTGTTTTCTTACTAAGGCCCACAGAACTTTTGTTGATTTCTGTTTGGAGCAGATTGATTCGCTATCAAATATTTTATTTCAGCTCTACCCCTGATTTGACACACTGACTTCTCCTGGCTACCTGAGCTCTTTAAGTCACAGTGATTTTGAGATTCTTTTTAAAGTTCCTATAAAACAGCAAACAGATCTGACTTGGCTACCATAAATGAGTTTCAGGCAGCTATGTGTCCCTCCAGAGCTTCTGACTGAGCTGTCTGTGAAATCCTGAGGGAAACTGCACGTGTAATTCTGTGGTGCCAGTTGTCATTTCAGTTTGTTGCATTTCCAAGCAGTTACTTGCTCTCAAGTCATCATTCACTTTTAAGTCAGCCACACAGAAAGCATCCTGTGTCCCCGCCTCGGCAATGTGGTCTGTGCAGGTGTTTAACACAACGTATTTGATGACTTGACCACAGCCCGTTTGCAGAATTCCCCGCTGGGTGTCCTCCAGCTGCTCCACAGTCCATGCCTCTCTGCTGCCTTGTCTTTTGCTAGAAAAGCTCGCTCCATTTTTAAAATTTTTATTGGTACATTGCATGTACACATCATGATCACTCCACTTGAGAGTCCTCACCGTGGCTGTCCCTGAAAATCATTCCAAAACCACCCCAAATGGCATCTTCTAACTTTAAATCTCAAATGAGACGTCACTTCTCCCTGGGGCTTTCCTCGTGTCTTATCCTATATTGTTATTCTCCCCCACATGCCCATCACACAAGGACATTCCCAGAGATTCGTAATGTCACTAACCTAAGAGTCACTGGGAGAAACCCCATCCTTTTGTTAGGCCAAAGCCCTCCGGAGTTCACAAACTTGGCACAGAGTTTCATAAATTGATAAGAAGTTAAGGTTTATGTCTTTTCATAATGTGATCTTAAAGTACCTGCTGATAAAACTGCAATCAACATCTTATTCGTGACATCATTTAATTTCATTTTAATTCCTCATAAAACAGCATGATGGTCTGTAAGAACAATCAAGAGACAAAAAATAAACCTAAAATAATTTGCAGTGGCACTGAGCCCATGCCGAGGCCAGCATAGGTGCTCAACAAAGTGTGAGCCCCTGAGCTCACTTGTGCATGGTGACCTGTTCTCACACTCTCATGCTATAAACTATGCTTCTTTTCCTACTTATACAGGACCCAGACTTACTCGGCAGAGCCTGTTTCTTTTCCTGCCTTTAATAAAACTTTATTACCATAAAAAATATGTTTGTTGACTGACTACATGTGTAACATAATTTTAAAGGATAATTTTATCTTCTGACAGTGCCAGGGTTATCCAAATCAACATTGCCATACAAACAACCGCAAATCTCTTGTCAAACAGATGCCACTAAAAGTCTACTGTTTTGGATTCATTCCTTTTCTTTCTGTGACTTTTTAAAGTGCAAAGACTAGGAAATCTGTGAAAATTCTATTGGGTTGTATATTTGGGCTCTCTTTTTCAGGAAATTGCCACCTGACCCCAATCTACAGAGCTTCTGGAAACCAAGCGCCTGTGAAGTGATTTTGTCCTCTCTATGCCAGCCAGACATTTTCTTCTAGGAATCTGAAATTCTCATCTAAAAACTGCAAACACTGGAAGATTGAGTGTTGGTCAGCTAAACGACAAACCTCTAGACCTGCTCAATCCAGTGGCCACCAGTCACAGGTGGCTACTTAACAACAAATTTAAATTTCTATTTAGGATGACTCCTCAACTGTATTAGCCACATCTCAGGTAATCAATGTAGAACATCTCCATCACTTAGAAGATTCAACTAGACAGTGGTGGTTTAGAGCATGGGTCCTCAAACTACTGCCTGCTGTGTGCTTTTTATGGACCATAAGATAAAAATGAAACTGTTTTTCATTGTTAAGAGGTTGTAAATAAAACATTATTTTGTGACATGTGACAATTCCGTAAAATCCAAATGTCGGAGTCCATCAGCAAGGTCTGCTGGAAACGTGGCCCGTGCACTCGCATACAGCCTTCTCGCTACAACAACACAGCTGAGTGTCTGCAACAGAAAGCACAGGATCAGCAAAACTGGAAATACTGACTTCCTGACTCTTTTCAGAAAAACAGTCACTGACTCTGCTCCTGAGGAGGCACTAAGATTCGCAGAGCTGCCTTGATGCTTTTCCCAAGTCTGAGGAGAGACCTCGTAATATTTGCATCGCAGTTTTTAGTCCTCTGTTGGACACAGAGTGACTTTTCATGGCTGTGGCAAAGACTGCAGAGGAAAAGGACCCTTGAAGAGTGTGTGTGTGTAGAGGGGAGACTCTGCGGGCCAGGGAGGCTTCCTCCCTCCCCAGGCAAGTGCACAGGCGCGAGCCTATCACACATGGCTGTACTCACAAGGGTGATACCCAGGCCCGCCCTGAAAAAGGGCAGAAAGTCAACAGAAGCCCTAGAATGTTCCTCATGAAAACAAGAGGCTCGCCGGTGTCCTCTGAGCAGGTCCCACCAAATTCTTTCTCAGTGAGCTCTGCGCCAGCATCCCCTGCAGCACAGCCAGACACGTGGGCCAGAGCTGACAGCATAATTAGGACTCAAACCAGGTGTAAGTACAATTGGAGTGGAAAATGCCCACAGACTGCTCAGTGAACTGTGAACGGCTCCCTCTGCCGAAAACAGCACAGCGATTATATCTGAGTATTTCCTAAAACACTTCATTACATGCGGGTAATTGTCACAAGTCAAGGAATGTCCGGGGTCACACGTATCGTGAGCGTTACCCGTTGCTGGGCCTTGCCACACACTGACAGACGAAAGGATTCCGGGCAGAAGGCACCGAGATTAAGGCGGCACTTCCAGAAGGGGAAGGGGGAAGGCACAGGGGTGCCTGAGAGGGCTGTGCTTCACGAGAATGCCGGCCCCTCGCCGAGCAGGTGACTCTCAGGGCAGGACTCCACGATGAGAGACCCCGGAGCCTGGCTCCCGCCACGAGCCTGACACACCGCACGGCCTTCTCTCAAGGAGGCGCCGGGGAGGGCTCTGCCTCCGGCTCCAGCACAGCCCCCCGGAGCGCGTGTGGAGAGGGAGCCGGCATCAGAGGCCTCAGTTTGAATCCCACCCCCGCCTATTATCTGCCTCATTTTCTCAAACACAAAATTTCTGGGCTAGGGCCAGAGATTTAGTTCAGTGGTTCCAGTGTCCGCCTAGCAAGCTCAAGGTCCCTGGTTCGATCCCCAGTAACCACGTACAACAATACTGGGTGTGGTGGCTCATGCCCACCAGCAATCAGTAGCACACACCACAAATGCCGGGCTTGGTGGCTCACACTGGTAATCCCAGCACTCAGGAGTCAGAGGCAGGAGGATTGCTGAGTTCAAGGCTTGAAAAATCCCCGGGGGTGGGGGTGGGCCGGAGGGTTAGCTCAGTGGTTCCGGCGCCTGCCTCTCAAGCACAAGGTCGTAAATTCGATCCGATAACCACATACAATGCTGGGCGTGGAGACTCACGCCCACCAGCCATCAACACCGCATACCAGAGTGCCGGGCGTGGTGGCTCATGCCTGTCATCCCAGCACTTGGGAGGCAGAGACAGGAGGATTGCTGAGTTCGAGACTTGCCTCAGCTACATAGTAAGCTCAGAGCCAGCCTGAACTACAAAGTGAGACCCTGTCTCAAAAAAAAAAAAAGACATCAACCTCGAACGCACCGCGTCCTGCTGGTAACTTGACAGACAGGAGGAGGCACAGCCTGGACCGCCGGCCCAGAGCGCGGGAAGCCCCGCCCAAGTCACAGCGCGCTCTGCCTGAAGCCCCGCGCCGTGCTGGTGTGGGCTTTGGGAGTCCGCCTGGGAACCTGTCCGCGCCTCTCACAGTCGTCTTCAAAGTACTGTTCTGGGACTCAAGTAGGCAAACCCACCCCCGCGGCTGCGGGTGGAGCAACCTGGAGTCCCGCCTTCTCTTTGGGGATCTCCTGGGACCACAGGCAGTGCAAAACCACCTCAATTCATGACGAAAAGCCGCAGGAAATAGGCAAACCGAACTCAGAATGCTCTCATTTCCGGACACTAAAGAAAACAAAGGCGCTAGGGCCCTGCCGAGCTTGATTTACTTCCTGTCCACTCGGACCAGAGCGCAACATAAGGAAACCAAGTTATCTTTGAATTTGGGGGAATTGTACACTTCTTTTCACGGCAGCTCCACGTAAAGCCTTATGAGCAGGAATCGTTTGCTGACAAGCCAACGTGAAGCGTATTTCACACCACCTCAGCAGAAGTCTCCAGCTCTTCGTGGAAACAAAGAAGCAGTTGAAAAAGAAAACTACAGGTGGCTGCACAGTTCACCTCTCCTCTGACCTGGAGGCAGTTATCTTCTGTGAAGGTTTTCCACCCCGTGAGCAGTACCACAGGCCCGAAACCCTTAATAGAGCTAAAGAGAAGAAAACCATCAGCTGCATAGCAGGCCACAACAGATGAATAATATATTTCTAAACCAATTGAGTAAGAACATTTGGCCACGTCTGCTGGATTCATTTCATTGTATGATTTGTAGGCTAATAATGAAGCCTGAGTTCTTAATTATAAGATTTACATTCTTCCACTCTGTCATAAAAGCTCCTACCAAAGCTGCTTTTTCATACACTGGAATAAGGATTTGAATGGGTGATGGAGAAAAATGGATGACAAATCAAAAACCTGCCTAGCTAATATTTCTTAAAGACTCGGTTTCCAGGAATGACACACCTCCGTTTGAACTCACACTTCCAGGTGATCCATTTCCCGTACTATGAGCAGGAAGGAAAATGGGTGCTTTTGTGTGCGTGAAGTCACCATGGCCTGAGGTGGGCACTGTGTGTCACGTGATAGTGTAGACTTTAGTTTGATCAAAACCCCCAAATGTAACTGATTTGGCAGATGTGGGGTGACAGATGGAATAAAAAATGGCAAACTGAATGTCTAAACTACAGACCAAAATAAAGGGAACAGTGCACGGCTAGAAGAGCTCAGGATGCTAACCTGACGTAGCCCCACCAGGCCCCACGCTGACCGAGCGCAGGAACCGCCCTGTCCACTGCTGCCCTCCGAGAGCACAAGCTGCCTCCCCAGAGAGGCGCAGGGTTGAGCCGGGGTGGGCGAGCAAACACAGGCTCGATCAGGCCAATATTTGAAAATGCAAAAGGAGAGAAGCCACAGGCTAGTCCCGAGGAGAGGCCTCCTTTGGGCTGAGGGGGAGGCAGAGGCCACCACAGCGGGTTGATCCGCTGATGAGTTCAGAGCCGAATGTGCTCGTGGGAGGAGGGGCACTTGTGGAGGATATGGCTTTGATCTGGAAAAAGCAGCACAGCTTTTCTCTTCTTCCCTGCATCCTGACTGCCAGTGTGTGAGTAGTTTCCTCCACATGTCCGTCCGTCCTTCCTTCCTCCTCTGCCTGAAGCCAGCTGTCCATGCACCGGGACCTCTGAACCATGAGTCAAGATACCCTTTCTCTTTGAATGGAGCAAGTCGGGTATTTTGTCACCGCAGTGAGAAATCTGGCTGAAACAGGGTCTCTCCTGTGCCACACGGGATGTTTAACAGTATATCCAGCCTCTACCCACTCTGTGAAGTTATCAGCAGCCCCAAGTATGAGAAGCAAAGCTGCCTCCGACGTTGTCACATCTCGCACGGGGGAAGCTGCCTGTGGAAAACAGCGGATCCAGACACATAACAAAAGAATATCTTTTCAGCTCTGAATTAGACCTTTTCTAGTTTTTTTAAGTGAAGAGTTTCACTCCATCGCCTTTTTGGTTTCCTCAAAATCTATTTGGATACTATAACTCTTCTTCTTTTATTTAAAGACACAAGGGTAATTTCTTTTAGATTAAGGAAAGAAGACTTATCTCAGTTTTGATATTTTTGGGCTTGCAGAGGACTCCAAGCAACTTCTGTCCATCCATCCAGTCTACACCACAAGGTCCTGCCTCCCAGGTATACTTACTGATAGGAGCATGATAAAGGTGTGACCTATGAAGCACGTTCTAAAGCAAATGTTACCCACCTTCCTAACATAGTCACTATGAACAGATTCTAAAGTTGCCTTACATCAGCAAAATAATGCCAAACACAAGCATAACAGAAAGGAATTAATGTATCAGTTACAAAATAATCCCAATGAAAAAATAACTAGAAAAGACAGGTAAAATGTTTCCAAAAAGATAAGCCACGGACACTAAAAGGAAAATAATAAGCAGTACTTCAAATAAATCAAGGATGAACAGAAGTCTTTGGGAGACACCCTACTAAACAGAAAAATGACTCCAACTACCCACAAGAAAAACAATGTATAAATTTCTTTTTTTAGAGTGTAAAATAGTCTATTAATTTATAAGTTTAACTTTAAAGATTATTCTTTAAAACAAAAGCAAGGAAAGTCATTCTAGCAGCTTGTAGGACAAGAAGAAATATGGGCATCTCTCAACTCTGCTACTCTTTCTAGCACAAACTTCTGCTTTTGTTTGGGAGAAGGAGCTAGTTAAATGAGGAATAAAGTAATGAGAATTTTCATGATTTCAAATCTTAGTGTCTATATCATGGGGAAGAGAAATCAAAGCAGTGACACGATGTACCGTTCGCTCTTTCCCAGCCCCTCCACTGTGAAACACCCGTGTTTCATACACGGCTCTAATTTCTATTCCTCGTCTGTTCAGTGCGTGTGTGGAAGCCACTCACAGAAAAGCCATATAAGGCCAAACAAGAAGCATAGAAAAGAGACCAACAGGTGTCCTCTAGCCGTTTACCCCCGAACTCCGGTTTAGTAACCTTTCAAGAAGAAATCAGGAGACAGATCTAATTTTTGTTCGCTGCAGACCAGCCACAAAGCCCAGAAAAAGTAGCGCAGTGTGACCTTGAGCTCCAGGCAGATCTGTCAGCTCCGCCGGGGGAGGAAGAGAGCAGACCCACAGCCCCGCGGCAGCTCCGGCGCAGGCCAGGGTCGGCAGAAGAAGGGGCGCCCACACTGGCAGCTCAGAACGGCAGTGCTCAGTGCGGCAGCTGGGGCGAGAATGAGAAAGTGCGAGGGCTCTGCTCTGCGGTTACACTTTATATACGTAGTGCTGCTCGTGGAAAAGTGGCCGTGCAGGATTTGAGCTGCGCGTCCGCCTTATTTCACTGAAGTTTGTGTTCTGAAGTTGCATCCATCTACCCACGAATGCCTCAAGTTTATCTTTCTTCATGACGATATAGTAGAGGAGAGATCAGACAGAAGAAGTTCACATACTGCTTCAAAGTACGTATGCTGTTGTTTTAAAAATATTTCCATATATGCTAATTTGTTTTGTTTATACTAATAGTTTACCTTGCTAAAAGGAAAGTTTGTGTTATTATTTCTATTTTGTAAAACTGTCTGGTTTATGTCTTGTATTCTGAGTAACTACTTAAGATAGCAATATTAATAACAATGTAGTAACAATTATTCTCTTACTACTTAGTTATGAAGATTTGTTTTATTGCTTCATAAAAAAGAAAAACCTTATCAAAATTATTTTATTTTTAAATTTTTATTTTATTTTTAAATTTTAAATATCATGTTTTATTTCAAAAAGTGAATCTTGAACCAATATTCTATCAACAGGCATTGGCCCTGAGTCATCCCCTGATGCTCCTGTCCTCTCTGGAACAGACTCGCACTTCTGTTTGGTGATCTTCCTCAGGAGGAAGACATGAGTCCTCTGTGTCATCCTACCGTGGGAGTTCCCTCACACCGGCCAGTTCTGTAACTCGCTAGATGCCGAGTCTCCTACAGCTCATCATGCTGGCACTAACTGCCTGGAAATAGTGTCAGACTCTCCGGGCTGAGAGCTCAGTTTCACCAGCTGCCACACTTCAGGCCACAGGCCCACGGTGTGAGGCCCAGGCTCCCACACTTGCTACCTGGTTTGCTCTCGGGGATGCCCACACCAGCGCCCTTCACTGTGACGTTTTGCCAAAATGGTCCCAGGACTCAGAAAAACACTATGTCTCTACATGTGTGTCACATTTGTTTCACTTAAGAGTGTGCCTTCAAGGTATGCCCATTTCGCTAGAAATGTCTCACATTTATCCTTCTCCATAGTAGGGAGCTTCTTCTCAGAGTTAAAATCTGATCCCATGCTTTGCTCTTGCTGCTGATCAGCCCCTTATCTAAACCTACCCGGGGACCTCTCACCACCAGTCTTCTCAGGAGCAGGCAAAACAAACCATGTAGCAAGAACTAGAGACAAAAAGCAAACATAGAATTACCGTTGTACTGCAGCTACTTCCTGGGTAAAGAAGGGGGTGGAAGTAAGAGAGAATTTATTTCCAAATTACACACGAAGTTCACAATGTACAAAAGACTGCTTTAATAGATCCTTGTCTTTGAATCTGTTTCACAGAATGATAATCTGTGAATGACTGCATATGTTAAGTAAAAATAAAGAGTTATGTTTTCAAATGGTATTAATCCCTGGATTAAATCAATTTAAAGATATGTCATTCTACACGTTTTAACTTTAATATTATATTTTTCTTTATGACTCTTCAACAGATGTACATTATGTAAATTTTTATAATACTTTCATAATGAAACCCATTTGTATACAACAAAGCATTTTGAGATCATGGAGTATGACTTCGAAGTCCTGAAGGGCATATCTTTAGGGCCTGTACCTCAATGCCACTTTTGCTTTGAGAATCGAGAATGATGACTACATGTGTAGCATTCGGTAAATATTAGACTTATCACTCTTCTTTTGCCCACACGGAATTGCATACTCCTGGGTGTGCAAGATTAGTGCTGAGGAAAGTGGGAATTTTGTCTGTGTAAGGTTTTCTGGATGGTACCCAGAGGTTTTTTAAATGCTTTAGTCAATTACTTGTTCCTTAAAGCCCAGAGTATTACACCAAAATTGTTTAATTGAGTTGAAAAAGGTTATCTACAGTATTTTCCACATAACTGACTTTTCAGCCAGCTGATTTGCATATAGTACAACATTGCTAATTTGTACTAATGACTAAGAGAACACAAGAGATTACAAGCTCAAGAATTAGGGAGCACTGTATGTGTGAGTATGAAATTAAAAGCAATTAGCGCTGTCTCGCCATAAAATGATTAGTTCACGCTTATTATTTATGAGAGTGATTTATAAGACACTTTCCTTCCGTTCATGGTGAAACCCTCACCGAGGGACACATGATGATCCCCACTGGACAGGAAGGAAGGCCAGAGCTCCGGAGCGGCAGGAGAGCGCCTCAGCCTCCCCGGTGGACTCATTCCTTCCTTCCGCATTTACTGTGCGCGCTCCTGTCCATGCCAAGCGCTCTCAGTAAGCACAATTTCCAAGGCTTTTTCCTACCACTAAGACTAACAGGCTGCACCAGAAGCTGGGACCACTGACAGCATCAAGAAAACAACCACAAAATCACTAACGGTTTCAGTCCCTACGGAAGACTCATGACATTCATTATGCTTGCTGCCAGCATTTGGAAGCAGGAAAATGTGAAATATCTTGATGGGCTTAACTGAGATCACATTTTACTTTCTACTTTGTATTTTTAGCTTTCACTTCGTTGTTGATGAAGGCACCCTCAATTATAATCATAATTTCGTTATTGCTATTTAGTTATTGCCTACGTAATCTGTAACTTCATCCATTTCAGTGCAGTCAATACTAAGAAGTTATCAATGGTTTCGTTTCAATTTTTTGAAAATGAAGTAATTCCAGTCTGACTATACTAGTCTATACCAGTCTGACTATCACAGGTAGCTATTTGCACATTTTTCTGAATAGCAGAAATAACTCATTTTGGAAGATGAGATAAATTCAACTTGAAGTCGGTCTTGGTCACACTTGCTGAGGCATTTCTCCCTGGCAGCCACAAAGTCAGAGGAGCATGAGCCAGTGCTGCTCAGGCTACATCTGCCCTTGTAAGAAGTCAGGCCTGGGCTGGGGATTTAGCTCAAGGGGTACCGCACCTGCCTTGGACGCACAAGGGCCCGAGTTCAATCCCCGCTACCACAAAAGCCAAATATGCACAAAGGATTGTAATAAACTAAAATTTTAAAGAAGAAAAGAAAGAAAGTTAAGCCTCCTCATCTGAGTTGCTTTATAATGTTCATAGCCAATTTCTGCCCTCTTCAGTTTTGGAGAATTTCAATTAAAATTACCTGGAAAAGTTTTTCTTTTTTAAATTTTAATTGTTAGTGTTTCTGATTCACAGATAAATTAGTTACAGCGCTAAAACGAGTGGCTAACTTTCATACATTTATATAGAAATTGAGTCTCTTAACATTCCCTCCAGATCACCTGCACCTTTCCGCAGATGCGCCGGAAGGCGGGAGCGAGGCAGACGGGTGTGGCCGCTGCTGTCAGCCGACGCCACGGTGAGCACGCGGGGATAGTGCTCAGTAGCCAGTGTGCTCAGCGGCCTGGCGCCGAGTGTGCATCCACGCAAGTGCCCAGAACGCTTCCTGACCGCATCCTTCAGTGTCCACACAGCAAATCAGGGTCCCGGAACCTCAGAGCTTTTCGTTTTGGCAAGAAAGAGATAAGAAACATAGACACAATAAGTAGGCAAATGATATAATGCATACAAAGACGTGATGAGGCCTCTTTGAAGCTGTTATTCCACACTACCCATTTTTACAAAGACCACAAAGAGTCTTTGTGGTGCAAAGGTTGTAATTTCAAACAAGAGCATCAGAGTTAACCCCACTGAAAAGCTGGCATCTTACAGAAGATGGGGGTAGAGTGAAGTGGCCTCAGCAGAAAGTTTCCGAGAGATGAACAGAAGCCTAAAACAAAGCTCACTTAATATGTTTAAAGAAGAAAAGGAACTTAGGCCTGGAGTGGAATAAACAAAGGGAGAATAGAAAAAGAGAAATAGTGACCATTGAAGGTTCTATTTCCAGTAAGATTTCTTTTCTTTCCTTCTCTCTCTCTCCTTTTTTTTTTTTTTTTTTTTTTTTTAAATCACGGTCTTGCTTTGTAGCCCAGGTAAGCCTGGAACTCAGCAATCCTCCTGCCTCTGCCTCCTGAGTGCTGGGATTACAGGCGTGAGCCACCACGCCCAGCCCTGTGGTATCCAGGATCGAACTCAGGACCTGGCACTTGCAAGGCAGATGCCGGAACCACTGAGCTAAATGCCAGCCCACCCAGTGGGATTTCTTGCTAGAGCTCAGCCAGAGGAGGACATAATGTGATGCACCTGCGGAGCGTCTCAGTCTGGGTTCTCTGTTAACAGTGGGCGCAAAGTCGTGGGAGGCAATCGAAGGTTTAATGTGAACAGAAAGGCACGTTGCAAAGCTCCTGAGGTAACTGCGGGAGACGCGAGCTCCCGGGCTAACAGCAGCAGTCAAAGTACTGGGAAATGGTGGAGGTCTAAAGGCATCTTGACGGAGGAACCAAAATAATTTTCTGGTAAATTCAACGTGGATGTAAGAAAAATAAGTCCTCTTTTCTGAGCCTGAGTAGTTGGAAAAATAGATTTGCTCTACTCTTAAATGGAAACTGGTATTTTAAAGAGATGAATCGGTAATTCTGTTGTAGATGGACTAAATCTGCACAATCTACTAGATATCAAAGTGGAAGAGAACGAAGCAGTCCGAGCTCTCTTGTCTGGTAAATGATGTAAATTTGAGGGGAATTTTTCATTAGTTCACTGGGTCACGTATGCCACAAGATCATGTGAGCTCACAGGGCAGAGAGAAGGCCCCTGAGGGCAGTGCCTGGGCGTGCCGAGGGGAAGAAGCCTGGGAGACATGAAGGATCCAGCCGAGCACGTGAGAGGAGCGGCCAGTGGTCCAGACGGAGCCTCTCGCGAGCCAAGGAGCCAAGGTTCTTCAGCGGGAAGGAAGAGCTCAATGTGTCGATTGCTCCAGAATTAAATTAAGGTGTGACATGAGAAAGGACCGCTGAATAAAGCAACAAAAGGACAGTGATGACCGAGAAGCACACGAGGGACAGCAGTGGGAATAAAAGCTAGACAGAAGAGGGAATGGAGAAGAACTTAGAAATCAAGTTTAGACGATGCTGTTCTAGAAAGTTCTGCTGCAAAGGAAGAGGGCTCTGATATGAAGCAGCCGCATGTCTGAATGCTCATGAAAATAGACCCGTGAAGGATCAAAACCCTGATGATGTCAGAGACCGGGAAGAATCAACTTTTTTAAAGTTGATTTTATTGGTACATCTTATGTACATATTGTGATCACAATATGAGAATTTTTACTAGTACATGATGTGACTTAATTCTCATTTTTCCCATTCCCCTCCCCCTCCAAATTCCACCCCTATATACATAAGGTTTGTTTCCTTTTTTCAATCAAATTTTTCTTTCCATTCTTACTCCTACCCCCCTTTTCCCTATGAATATTTTCTTCCTATTTCACAAGAATCGTCCTGAGAAACTAAAAGAAGATGAGAGCTGGTTCTAGATGGAGCGTGGCCGTGAACCCGCCACGGAGGGCAGAGCGTGGGGTGCTGGAAGGCTGTGGAGGCAGCTGTTACGAGAATCTGTGGAAACTTTCTCTTTGAAAATGGATCTGAGGAGGAGTGTTGAAGATTAGGGAGAGGGAAAGAGTTGATTAGTTATCAAACAGGGTAGAAAAGTGATGGACTACTTAGGTTTGGTATAACTGCCGTTGGAACATCTGTGGCCCAAACAAGGTCAATGTCTAAATTCAAAGGGTTACTAGTCAGTGGGAGGATTATGTATTTTTCCCAGAACACATCTGGGCTGGAGAGACCAGATGAATAGAATTAACCAGAGTTGCAGCTCAAGAAGGAGGATGTCATGAAGGGAAAGGGACAAATAGAACATTTGGCCACTGACTATGGCGGTTAGGTTGGGCACAGGGACAGTAAACGTGGACACTCACTGGTTAATCTCTATCTCCTGTCAGATGTAAGGAGGGCACCCCTGCTGGTGTGTGCTGCACCCCTCCACTGGGGTGAAGGACCCTGCATTCGCAGGGCTCTAGACCAAATCAGCGAAGGCCCAGACGTCACCAACGTGTACCAACGTGGATTTTCAAGGCTCTGTCATTCATTGTGACCTCATTCAAATCACACATTCCCTCAAGGTACATTTTGCTTTTCTTGTCCACAATTTAATGATAATATTTTCTTTATGTGATTCTGAAAGTCCATTGACATGTTTAAAAACTCAAAAATCTTTCAGAAGAAAACAAAAGCATTGTAATTAATTTAAACTTAAAATGTTTTTATGTCTATTCTTTGCAGAAGTGTGCTCCTCATGTATTTTATACTAAAATGCATTCATTATTACTTGTGTAAATAAATTTTGCTATTGACATTGATGGTTTTCATTGGTTTTGTCTGCTTCTTTCATTTTTGCAAGTTGAACATCTTGTTAAAAGTTGAGATGCCAATGCCGGACGTGGTGGCTCAAGCCTATCATCCCAGCACTCGGGAGGCAGAGGCAGGAGGACTGCTGAGTTCGTGGCGGCTTGCCTGGGCACCACAGTGAGCTCAGGTCCAGCCTGAACTACAACATGAGACCCTGTCTCCAAAAAGCAAAAAAAAAAAAAAGTTGAGATGCCAAGAATCAAAGACAAAATTTAGAACAGTTATACTAGTTTCTGGCAGGTTTATTATGTTAAAAACAAAAGGAAGGAAACCAGTATTTTTCAGGCTCTCCCTTGTGACAATACACATTCAATATTCAATTTAATCTTCAAAACAAGCCATGGATTTGCTATTATTATCAGCCTCATTTTACAATGACAAAATTGAGCTCACAGACACGGACTGTAATTGGTTGGCCCAGGTTTGAACGAAGTTATATGTGATTCTAAATACACGCTCTTGCATGTCATTTTATTTCAATAAACCTCTAGCTATATGAGATGGATGAAAGTCAGTGCGGTCCCATTTTACAAGACATGCTCCCCCAAATCGAGCATGCTGAGGAAACTGCACTGCAGCGCTCAGAGAAGCTTCCGTTCTGAGCGCCTCCACACAGAGCGGTTTCTCTCGCAGATGACATGCACACGCCTTCGTAAAAGGGCTCTTGCCGGTGCTTAGCCCAGAGCCTCAGCCCCGGCCGGTGACGGGAGGCGTCCACCGCGCTGCCCGAGTTACTTTCTCACCGCTGGGACAAGGAGGTAGAGGAGGGAGGTTTAACCTGTAGATGCAAATGAGTTCTAGAAAGTAGGACAGCTTTTATAGAGTGGAATATTTCTATAGGAAACTTGGTGTGGGAATGTGATGAGGGGAAGGAATAAATAGGATTCAGAAAGAAAATAAAAGAGCATGTATAAGGGGGGAGGAGGGGGAGTGGGTAGGGATATGGGTAAAAATGAGAATTAACTTGTGGCATAGACTGGTACAAATTTCCCCATGTTATATGTGATTTTGAGATGTATATAAATTGTACCAATAAAGAATTCAATTAAATTTAAAAAAGGAGGGAGGTTTATTTTAGTGCCGTGTGTAGAGGTTCCCGAGCGCTCGGCCGGGCCCCAGGCAGCGTGGCCCGGCACAGGGCGCCGCAGAAGAGGAAGGGCACACAGGTGCCGGAGCGGGACCGAGCTTCCCTCCTCCTCTCTGCCTGCTCGACCCACGCGGCAAGCACACGGGGGCACCACCCGCACCCAGAACTGCGCCCAACCGAGCGGAAGTCGAAGCCAGTGCCAGTCGCCCCCGAAAGCCCCACCCACGAGGCTGCGAAGGAGCTGGACGCGAACCGAGGCACCAGCTGACAGACGCGCGGACACACGAGCTGCACGTGCGCGAGCGACCGAGACGTTTTTGTGGACTAAACCCACTTCGTGTCTTAGGCCCTTTCGGGTAAGGGTTCTGCATCGTAGACAAACCAGGAAATAAAGAGAAACGGGGGACATCACCCCGGGGCCAGCAAGATTCCAGGAGGCCCGGGGCCGCCCGGGAGGGGTTCGCGAGTGCCGCCGGGCTGCGGACGCAGCAGCAGGCCACGCGGAGCTCCACGGCGGTGCGCGGGCATGTAATACTGGGTCTCATTCTGTCCTTTTCTTTATTCACTTCATTGGTATGCTTTAAATGCACATCATGATCACATTCAGATCACATTGAGAATTTTGGTTCTCATCTATAGAGGACACATCTTGATTCTCATTTTTTCCCATTCCCCTCCCTAGAACCCCCTCTTATAGACATAAGCTTTGTTTCCCTTTTTTTTAATTGTTTTTACCATTGAATTCTTATTTCCCCTACCTGAGCATAATTCTTGAGAAGCAGCACTTCTTTCCTGAAACGGTGAGCTTAGTACATCTCTGGATGCACTGGAAGAATTAGTACATATGTCAGTGTTGCAATATTTTACCCTAGAAATAATTTCTTTCACTATATTTTATCTTATTGATTTTAATTTTTTGCGGTAGTGGGGATTGAACTCTGGCTCTTGTGCGTTCAAGGTCGGCGCAGTACCACTTGAGCTGAATCCCCAGCTCACCATATTTTATTATAAAGTACATTAAAAGTGAATTCTGTTTGAATGAAGTGGAAAACCTCACAAAGAAAGAAAACAGCTGTTGTGAATGCTTCTAATTGGGGCATTAAGGTAAAAGAAAAATTAAAATGATTTGGACTGTCAAGTTGCCCCAGCTACATTCGTTTTGTAATTGTCTTCAAAACTTTTCTTAGAAAAGAAAATGATTTTGGTTTGGTGCCCATCTGTGCCAGAGGAATTTCTTGTTTCATGGCAGGAGTCGCTTTTTTTTTTTTTGCTTTTGAGACAGGGTCTCGCTTTGTAGTTCAGGCTGGCCCTGAGCTCACTATGGTGCCCAGGCGAGCCGCCGCGAACTCAGCAATCCTCCTGTCTCTTTTAGAGCAAATTATCACAGCGCTGCCGAAGAGGGCAGGAGCTGGGCACGGAAGGGTTGAACGCATCTTGCTGCCTAACTGATCGTACACATAATCGTCTGCATCACACACACGCGCGCGCAGATGCACACGCACACACACACGCCGAGTGTGCCAGCCAGCCTGCACTTTGCAGTGTTCGCGTCCCCTGCCGAGACCGTCTCCGCAGCCGGCTTTAGAGAATCCGAGAACCCTGCTTTAAGTCGAACCCCGCGGTCCTCAGCGTCAGACCCCGCGGAGACCTGGAGCGCCAAGCAGCGCTCTCTGCGCCAGCCCGCCCTGGGTTCCCACCTGCTGCACAGGGGCCTCTCTGGCCGGGCGCTCGGAGCAGACCAGCGTCTCCCGGCGCATCCTGGAGCGCAGACCCCGGCCAGGCAGCCCCGAGGGCGGGGGTCCCCGCCCAGCTCCTGGGGTCCCCGAAGGCCCGCGGGGTCTGCACGGCCTGTCGGGGAGCAGCACGAAGGGTTCTCCTCCCTGGGGGACGCTCGCTTTTCTCCAGCTCCCCGTAGGCGAGCTAGATGCCTCTCCGCTGGAGAGGAGACGCGTTAACTCGGAAACCCGAAGGCAGTGTCGGGCCCAGTGGCTCATCGGAGTCGCTGGGCCGCAGATCCGGCTCACGCTCCGGACGGCGCACCCCGGAAGCAGGTCGGAGCCAGCTAAGAGCTCTGCGGTTCTCGACTCTGGCACCGCACACGCCACTGAGTCCAGAGACGCGATCGGAGCCGGGGCCGACGAGCCCGGTCCCTCCCGGTCGCTCTTGAGCTGGAGATCTCCGGGGACCTGCTTGTCTTCTACGGCTCCAGAGTGTAACTGTTTTTCACCGCATGAAAAGATGAATGAAGTTATCTTGTATCACCGACAGGAGTTTTCATAATTTAAAGACATGTTGATCGTGAGACAGTAGCTCACGTAAAAGACAGAACCCCCCTAACACAGACTAACAGGAGAAAATGGTGCCTCCACAGGCTCAGCCAATTCGGACTGCGATTCTGGACCAAAAAGCAGGAAAGTTCTCAGATTCCACAGCCGTAATTTTAGCTGGAATTTACTCTCACTTGCTCTGCTTTTTATCCCCTCCACATCCTAACTGTTAAATACAGACCAGAGGCCACTGGGTCCAATGACTGGGTCGCAGGGCTGGGACCCGTCTGAGGCTTTCGTAGTTTGCGCTGAACATCTGGGACTGACAAAATTCTGTGCTATTAGTGCCTGACCATCTTTGGAAGGTGGACCTAGGTTTGTATATTTACACAGTTTCTACTAATTAAGTAAGGAAGACAGTTGGACTCCCTCCGAGCTGTGTAATCTCTTTTAGCTTTTCATAATCAACAGGTTTCTTCTGGCATCTTTTTATTCCCACAGGTAAGAGTGGCTACAGTTTCCGACTTCATGTTTAGTCCATCTCCTTTATTATAGGCCTGATTTTCTTTTGTCAGAGAGACAATAACCCCCCCAGGGTAACTCCCTTTGCTTTTTGCACCATATGGTTCATTTGCGCATCTCCGGACCTCTTCTAGGATTCTTTGGTTTTTATCTGGAGTTCAAGTGGCCAACACAAATTAAACATCTTGCCATTAAAGGTAAAAAACAAGGTTCAAAATTTAAAACCGATTTACACACCCGTGAGGGACTTCTAAAAACCGACCTAAACACTCTTTGCAGTGCTGGGTAACTGCTCCGATCAGGCCCCGTCCGCCGCTCCTGGGGCCTCCGTCGGGGCCAGGCGCCACGGGGGAGAGGGCGAGCAAGCGGGCCTCGCCGGCGCCCTGCGAGGAACCGGCTGCTCTGAAGGTCGAGCCCCTCGGGGTGGGGCTGATTCCCTGGCCTGAGGGTCAGAAGGAGCAGGAGAAGGCTCCCCGCGGTGGTTTCCTCCGTGAGACGGAGGAGGAGACCCGCTTCCCCCAGACGGTGGGTCGGAGGCCGAGTCGGCCGCGGCGCTGACCCCGCTCCGGAGCTTCTGGGAGGGTCGGGTCGCCGGCCGTTGCCGTTGAACGTCCGTCCGCCCTCACTTCCCCCGCTTCAGAGTGCGCACTGCAGCCAGCGCTGTTGCAATAAATAGAAAGCCATTTCCTCAGACTGGCAGGGTCGTATTATTTCCATTTTTAAAGGAGATAATCTAACAGGTAAGTTGTGTCTGCACTGTAGTTCCGTTGGGGCTTCACGGGGCCTCCTGGCTGGCTGGGTCTTCCTAGGTTCTTGGTGTTCGAAAGAACTGGAAGAACTGGACAGGACACACAGAACAAGTGGTAGAAATGTACGAGAAGTATCCTGTACAGAATGAGAGCAGACCAGAGGACGGGTTCATGGGAGCCGTGAGGGTCAGGAAAAGCTGATAGGTACATGTGCAATTAATATTATGTTGTTATCATTTAAATAACAAATGCGACACTTAAACCTTGACATGTTAAACTTCGGCAAGCAGAAGCTAAATAACGAGAAATTCAAAGAGATGATCTAACGCCATAGTTTTCAAACACTAGTGAACCAGAACCAACAGGAGTATTTCTAAAAGAATCCCGAGGTCTGAATTCTACTATGGAAGAGGAACATGAGTCAGAGACATTGAAACGAGCAAACCCTACCCCAGAGTCGGAAGCCAGCTGGTCTAAGGCGTACAGCGATGGCCCCGAGCACAGAGGGGCCTCCCACCTCCCGGGCTCGGGAACAAGTCCCTGCCCCCCCGAACCCTTCAGATACAGGTGCTGTGGGATTCAGCATCTCAACAAGACCTTCAGTTATTCTCACAGTTTTTTGTTTCTCACTCAGTAAGAAATACTTTCAAGATATAGCCAGAGGGATGCAGCCTAACTATAAGGTAAGAGCCGACTGAACGCCAAAAGTTGCTTCTGGAAAAGGTTATAAAATCCACTGTTCTGGAAATACTTTTTCAAAAGTGCTCTTGTCTAATAGCAAAAGGCTAAACTAATGACCCCTGGAAAGCTGCCATAGCCCTGTGGTCTTAGGTATAATTCAAAGCCTACAGGAAAAAGAGAATATGAAATCGAATGGAGTTCTGGATGGTAAGTTGATAATACAATAATGGGCCAGGGAGAGACTTCCGGTACCCTGAGAATGAGTTTTCAGACTCTAGGCCTCCAGAAGTGTGTGAGACTAAATGTAACATCTTGGCCTCCTCAGCAAACCCGCTGCTACTTCTCCTTATCTCGACCGCACGCCTTGCCCTGGCCTCCATCGTTCCCCTGACCGTCGCTTCCGAGTCCAGACACACGGAGGATACGCAAGAGAACCGCACACAAGCATGGCCACCCAGCACCTCCCGCTGAGCAACTTTCTACCTGAATTAATTTATGCGGCCTGAAATTGAAGTGAAGAAGTTGTTCATTTTCACTGAGCTCATAGCCAAATTTCTTGCAGCCCTGAAGTGAACGTGTTAACAGGGTGATTTGAAGCAACTCGTCAATCCCTTTGTAAACTCTGCAGTGTTCCACACACACAATATATATACATGCCTATAACATATGTTTATTTAAAAAGAAAATCAGATACACTGTAGCAAAATAACCGACTATATGTCCTTTCTAATCTAACTGTTCATTATATCAGAGACTAGAGACATGTAAACTGTATCATAAAGGAAAGAAGCCTGGACCTGTAGCTCTTGATTTTATTTATTTATTTGTTTGTCTGTTTATTTTGAGACAGGGTCTCACTAGGTAGTTCAGGCTACCCTTGAATTCACTATGTAGCCCAAGTCTCAAACTCCACCGTAATCCTCCTGCCTCAGCCTCCTGCGTCTGGGATTGCAGGTGTGCACCACCATACCTAGCACTGCACTTAAATTTGAACTGTAACTTTTGCTAAATATATCACTAATATCCTGGTGTGTGTGTGGGGTGTGTGTGTGTGTGTGTGTGTGTGTGTGTGTGGGTGTGTATGTGTGATTTCAGCTTTGAAAATCATTACTGAAATAAGATCATTACTCAAATAATGTGTTGTACAATTTAATATTTCGCTATAGGCCACAAATTTGACTCTGAACTTCGTAGAAGGCAAAAGAAAAAAAAGTCCAAAAGCAAGATCAGTTTCATGATTTATAGTTTATAAACCTAAAACCAGGTTTTTTTCATGAAAAGTAAAACTACTGGGAAAGAATAAATATGATTTGGAGAGAAAAAGAAATAGCATGTATATAAGGGGTGGGGGTTGTGGTGGGTAGAGATGTGGGTAAAAATAAGAATTATCTTCTGTCATATACTGGTACAAATTCCCCAATGTTGAGTGTGATTGTGAACTGTATATAAAATGTACCAATAAAGAATTCAATTAAAAAAAAAGAAAAGAAAAGTAAAAATACTACAGGTACCAAACTCAAGGGGATGTTTGTCCCACTGGATCTGTAGGATGACTAAGCAGTGAAAACACCCTCCAACAGCCTTCGAACAAACACAAGGAGGGGTTTCCTCAGGTCCTGCACCTGCGTACAAAGACCCGTGTGTTAACGGCACGACGCTGCCCTTCAGTCTTACAGGACAGACAGAAGCATGTGCTGGGAATCCGAACTCCTCACGGGGCTGAAGGACTGGTTTGGGGTTCACACAAACGGACAGAAAAATGGGCCCCAAATGTCTCCGGTCTGCCTGGCTCGGCTCTGCTCTTGGCGTTCGGCCCGCTGACTGCGGAAGGGCAGAATGTGCCCGCCTGAAATCACTCCGGGCGGGTGTTCCTCTCCCCGCGCCCTCGCTGTGTATCGAACCACAGCAAAATGCGCCGTGTGTCCAGGCGCAGGAGGGTTCACGTCCTTATCTCAGGACAAGGAGCTGGAAGCACTAACTCAGGGAGTTACTGTGAGGAGCAAAGCCAGTGTCTCCCAGAACGACAGACTGCTCATTGCTGCGCGAGCAGGCCGTTGGCTGAAAATTATCCGCAGTGTCAGTTTACTTCCCCTCCATCAAAATAAACTTCAAGGAATACTTTCTTCAGGGGTTATTTCTGGGCTTTTCATAAACTTTGATTAAACTCTAAATTTGTCACCTGGCTCTTCGAATTCTCTGATTCCACCTCTTATTCTAATCATTGCTGCAGTGACAAACTCGGGAGCTGGACCGTGTCCCTCAGCGAAGGTGCCCGGGCCGGCCCTGCTCGGAGTCCGCTGGACACACCTCTGGCCTCAGGCACAGTAAAGCCAGTGCTCAGGAAGCGAAACAGGAAAACCTCGCGCTCCCGGCCAGCCTCGACTACCTCGTGAATCCTCGTCTCAATAAGCAAAAGGAAAGGAAGCGGCCACATCAGTTACACGTCAACTTCCTGGCTTTCCTCCCTCGCTGCTCAGCCCTCTGCCCCTCACCCGGTTCCCTGAGGCGACTTAGACACGGAGCACCTGTCTGAAGCTTTGTCTCTGTCTCCTAGTGCAGGTGCAGCTCTGCTCAAAAATACCTTCCTGAAACAGAGATTGTCCTTGCAAGCACCCAGCAAGAAAGTAAGAAGCTAAGCCACGGAATAGGCAAGAGTTTTGCAAATCATATATGATAAGGAATTTATGAATTTATATGTAGAATACATTTTTAAAATGTTTATAAGTTATAAAAAGCATGCTAGACATCTCTCCAAACTGATATATAAACAAGCAGGGTGTTCACCAGGGAAATAACATCCTACACCACTGAAGAGAAATGCAAAATGGAGTAGACAATTTTGAAGACAGATTCATAGTTCTCAGTTTTAGAGTCTAGTTACCGCACGTCACAGAACACAGAGGAAGTAAGATCTGGCCGTCTGCAGCACAGAGAGATGGCTGTTGTTCACTATCATACACTTCATAAAGAGCTGGGAGGAAGGAGCACCCCCAGCACGAAGGGGGATACCCAGAGCAGAGTGCTGATTGCCCTCAGGTGCTCTGTGCACACTGTGTGTGTGTGTGTGTGTGTGTGTGTGGAAAAATCACACTGAACCCCACTAAGATCTAAGGCTTCTACAAATAAGTTGAAATCAATTTAACAAACAAAATCCAGTTACTACGTGATCCAACAAGTTTTTGCAGGAGACATGAAAACATGTCCACAAAAAACTGATGGTCTTAACAGCGTTATTTATAACACCCAAATAGTGTAAACAAGCCAAACTGACCACCAAATGGTGAATGAATGAAGTATGATGTATCTATATGATCGAATAGTATTCAACAGCAGGAAGAAATGCAGTGCTGACAGAGGCTCCACAGCGAGCGGCCTTCAGACATCACGCTACATGAAGAGGAAGCCAATCACAGGCCACAGACCGTGAGAGTCCTCTCTGTGAAACATTTATAATAAGCAAATCTAAACAAAAAGCAAGGAAAGTGGTTGCCTAGTGCCAGTGACCATGGAGGGGCTGGTGATCATGACAAAGGGGCACCCCTCGTTTTGAAGGTAGTAATAATACCCTAAATCTGGTGTGCAGTAGTAGAAGCACAATTCTGTTAATACAGTGAAAGCCCCTGGAGGGTACACTTGGAACGAGTGAATTGCAGGATATGTAGATTATATGTTAATAAATCTGCTTGCAGTGGGGGTCATCATAATTTTAACCCACAAGACCCCATACCTCGTGGCTGCTCTTTATTATTACAGAATACCACTGATTCTCCATGTCTCTATGTCTTCATTTACAGAGAATTTTCAGTTTCTTTAAGGGGTGGTGTCCAGAGTAAACAAAGTTTTGAAACCTGACCAATCTATTTCTCTGGTTTGTTTTTCATCTTGTGCTCTCTGTGACCTCTTACAGAGCATGTCTGAGATCTGGCCACGAGTTCAGCACGATCTCTGTTGTCCTATATGATCCCTAAACTAAGCTTTCAGCACCCCCCCCCCATCAGGTCCATCCTCTCCACATCCCACAATTCAATTCGCCTCTTACACTGAGTCCCACACCCGGCGCTGTGGTCAAGTTCAGGCTCGGAGAACAGTGAGGCCTCTGGGATGGAGGCCGGACTGCAGAGATGAGCAAAGAGAGAGCCCAGCACACACACTCGGAGACAGGCCCGGGCACCTGGAGGGCGTCTCCACTCGGGGAGATCAGAGGCCCCGGAAGCGCACAGGGCCCCTTGGGAAAGCCCCACGCCGGCGTCACTGTGCATCGCTCAAAATAGCTTGTGCCTTGGACTCCACTTGATGGCTTATTCTTGGTAGCAAAGAACTAATGAGAATTGTGCCTTTCTGAAAAGTATTCTGCTGAATTCTAGAGAAACAATAAAAATTTCTCACACTTGCTCTAGTCAGGCCTAGATCTTCTGTACTTACCACGATGATTATTCTCAGCCTTGGACTGAAAAAAATTATACCAAGAAATTATTGTCATGACAACAAAGGAAGTATATTTCCTATAGTCTTGCCCTTGATTCAGTGAGTAGCTATCTTTTTCAGACAGGCTGCAAATGGTTTTACAACCACATTTCTCAATTTTAATTGTTTTGTGCAAGGAAATACTGTGCAATCAATGGATCTCACACAGCCAGTGCTGAGATGAGCTGACCCAGCTGCCTGGAGTCAGCACTGTGAACACCCGAAGCCGGCCTGACACCCATGAAGAACTACGGTGCGTTTCACTAGGGGACACCAGCTACTGCTCCTTTCCTCCCTAATTTCTCTATTTCCTCTCGCCCTGGGCCTTAGGCCGGGCATGCTAGGGAACTGGAAGAACAGAAAAACAAAACTTGCCTATCACCATCTCTCTTCAAGCTGTGCATGATGGTATTGCAGTTTTTGTTCATAAGCAGACTGACTTTCACTGCAGGGAAGCGATCAGTTTCTTTCTTCATCCTTTTAAATCACAGGCCAAGAGAGCCTGAAAATACAGGTTTTAGCTATTCAACTTCTTCAAACTAAAAGAAAAAAGAACATTTGTTAATCCACCCCATCTGAGAAAAAAAATCTCATTTTATATGTGTAAATATATTTACCTATAAAGTACACAAATGCTTACTGTGGCTGTATTATGCATCTTATAAATAGACTAGCAGTTATAAATGAAAAGATTGAGGGAATAAACAAAATTAAGCAGCTTACTGTATTTCTGAACAGTGCCAGTTCTGCTCCTCACGCTGAAAGTAATGAGTCAGCGAAGTGACGCGGAGGCGACCGCGCCCCCACCGTGAGCCCCGGCCCAGAGGGACTCGCATGTGGACCTTCGGAGTAGATGCCACCATTTTCTTCTTGTTCATCTGCATTAAAATTATATTCAAGCTACGCCGGGTGTGGTGGCTCACGCCTGTCATCCCAGCACTCGGGAGGCAGAGGCAGGAGGATCGCTGAGTTCGAGGCTTGCCTGGGCTCCATAGTGAGCTCAGGGCCAGCCTGAACTACAAAGCGAGACGCTGTCTCGAAAAAAAAAAATTATATTCAAGCTACAATAGATATTTTAAAGTATTTGTTGTTTCGTTAAGATGAGGACTGTGACCTGTGACTGTCCTGAACTGGCACGAGTGCAGTGCCACCTGCCATGCCGTGCGCCAGGCACTGAGGCTGCACCGGCCGGTCGTCCGCCAGGCACCGAGTCCCTCGGATACAAGACAGTTCGCCGTTCAGGGCCCCCGTGCCACGCTCACTCGGATCACGGGGTGTGAGCAAATCCTCCTTTCACTCGTGTCAGGTTTCCATTAGATTCGTAAAAGAAAAAGTCCTCCCGGATCTCAACGTATCCCCCGTGCGTGTGACCCGGGTCAGTCCTATTTTGGAGACTGCTTCAGAGGTCAGTCCGGCTATCAAGCAACAGTTCCTTGGCGACATCAAATTCTTGGAATAAAGAAACGCGTTTGTCATCAGGAAAGGTCTGCCGCGTGCTGCGGAAGGGAAACGGCGTGAACAACGCGGAATCTGCGCGCGCGGATGAAGCGGGGAGGCGAGGACCGAAGTGGACCCGGCCGCGCGCGCCCTCCCCTCGCATCCGAGACCAACGCGCCAGCTCCAGGCGCCGCACCTGCTCTCCGGCGGCCACAGGATGAAAGGGCAAAGAGGCGTCTCTGTCTCTGGGGAGTTCCACACGGCGCCGGGCGAGCACCTCACTCCGCTGGTGGGAAGCGACTCAGAGTCTCCACGTGGAATCAGGATTGTATCGCGAAAGGGGCGAGCCCAGAGCTTCCCTTCGAGTATGACACACGCGCAGGGCGCGCAGGACTTCCGACCTTTCAGCAGTGTTTCTACTCTGCCGCCGGGACTCGATCACTAGGAACAAGACACAACGCGGCCCGCAAACAGCACCGCGTCTAAAGGGTCTGCCGGCCTGCTTCCTCAGAAGTGCAACAGTCCTTCCTAAAACAGCCCAGTTCCACAAAAGGCGCGTGCACTTGTCCTGACTCTAGTGTCCCCGGTGCCGGCATGACAGGCCTGAGCCACACACCTGCCGGGCGGCGTGTGGTGCTGGGACTCAAACTCGGGATCTTTCACTTGCTTTCACTTGCCAGGCGGACGCCAGAACCACTGAGCTAAATCCTCAGCCCAGAAACTTTTATTTTCTGAAACTAAGCTCATCAGCTTTCTAAGAAGAGTACAGGCCAGAGCTTTGATCAGCAGCTTTCCAAGTCTGCACGGACACTTTGACGCGGGTCAGGCCAGCGCCGGCTCACTCCACACAGCACAGGGCAGCGCTGAGTGGACCCGAGAGGAGAAGAGCCGCACAGGAAGGGAGAGCAGGCCCGAAGCGGAGCACTGGACGGGAGATGAAAGAATAACTTCCGGGGCACAATCACTGCAGGAAGACGTCTGAAAGGAATTTAAAATAGAATTTTTAGAAATGTTCATGAGGTATGAAATATAAGCCCCTTCGTTCCTCTTGCGTCCTTCATAAAATCTACTTTACCCACTCATGAATCTCCTAGGGCTGATTCTTTGTAAGAAACTTATAGTTCTGAATTTTATGTCCCATTGATATTGGCGTCCTGTGAAACAGTCTCCTAGATCCAGAAGTTAAATGAAGAGGAAGAATCGATATCAAAATTACAATAACATGGAAATACATGGAGACCGACTGTCTCCTTAAAGTCAAATTTAAATATGATGACATGAAACTCCTGCTCCTGCTAACTGAATGCAGCCGATGTACGTGCCTTGAAACGTTTTTAAATGCGTTTCACCTTTACAGTGAATATACTGGTTAATGTTGAAGACACTGCCCACACTAAAGAGTCTATGAAAAGTAATTTAAAGCACTGAATAGGAAACTCTATAAGCGAGAACTAACTAAACAGTGCTGGAGAACATTACGCTGACCGGGGCAGAGGGGCCAGTGGCGACCTTTCTGCAAGAAGGAAAGTGGGGGCTGCTCATCCCGGCAGAGGGAAGCCAGGTCTTGATCGGAGCGACCCCTCTCAAGAGAGAGGAAACAAAAGGAAAGGACGGCAGGCGAAGGGACAGGACACACGGCCCGTCACTCAGCCACAGTGGTGGTGCAGACAGCACAGGCTGACAGGGCTGCCACCTGCAGCCGCTGGTCCCGTTCAGGTGCCGAACCGGGGATCACATGACCTACGGTAAGCCAATCAGATGCCAGCAGAAATCACCAGCTGGGGCTTGCAGTGGTGCCTGTCTGCTTCTCAAAAGCCACAACTGCTATGTTATAACCATGAGAGTAAAAGGTACACATTGAAGAAAGCAAGGGGAGGAAAGAAAAGGAGCTTTGATATTAAGAATATATCTAGGGCCGGAGGGTTAGCTCAGTGGTTCCGGCGCCTGCCTTGCAAGCACAAGGACCTGAGTTCGATCCCCGGTTACCACATATAATGCTGGGCGTGGTGGCTCACGCCTGTCATCCCAGCACTCGGGAGGCAGAGACAGGAGGATTGCTGAGTTCGCGGCGGTTTGCCTGGGCACCATAGTGAGCTCAGGGCCAGCCTGAACTACAAAGCGAGACCCTGTCTCCAAAAAAGCAAAAAAAAAAAAAAAAAAAAAAAAAAAAAGAATATATCTAAGCCACCGCACTAGTCTTGTCTATGAATTTATAAGTATACTGAATAGAGAAGGAAATTGTTCACTAGTTTAAACCGTGGTTGATTTGATTTTACACTAACAAGGAGCTGAGCACGTCAGCGACTCAGGTAGAATTCTGTGTCCTAAGACACCAAACTGTGACCACATAGGTACATCCTAAAATGTGGAGTTGCTTGAGGAGAGAACACACAGCCCAGACGCTCCCAGCTGCGGGTGAGACCAGAACATTCAGGAAATCGTGGCTTCACTCGTACTAGAACACAGAGTACGATCTCCACGGAGATTCTTTTTTTAAATGGTTGAGGCATTTCAGAAGTGAGAATACATTGGTCCAGTCTTACAACTTTCAGCCAAATCTTACAAAAATTAAAAGGATAAAAGTCCGTTTGCAGAGAGGAAAAGACACACAGTATCTAAGATATACTCTGCCTTCAGCAGGATTGACTGAAAGGTCCCAGTTAGGATTCTCACAGGGTGAAAAAGCCAATGGCTTCTGCGAACCATATTGAAACTCTTGTGAGTTGCAAAGTAGCAACCTGACAGAAAATGCCGCCGCCGACCGCGGACTTGCCTAAGCACACTTTATTGCAGGTTGTCTGGCAGAAAATAAGACGGCAGGAAGGGTGGTCATGCTTGAGGATATTTCAGATTGCTGCAAAGCACCAGCCTTTACTCTTTACAGATGTACACAGCAGACACAGCTACCCACAAAAATCCTCAGGCTGAAAAACTGAACGAATTTGTCGTAGCTCCTCAAATTAATATCTGTTGAGCACAACCAGACAAGAAACACTCCAACCTTTCGAAAAAGCTAAAATGGTGGGGGGCAAAAACCTCAGTGGAAATAGCCTGTAACTGACTTATTCCTAATGTGATGAATCATGAGGACCACAGACATCAACAAGCAACCATAAACAGGAAAACTCAGGAGAGAAAAATGAAATTTCTAAATTAAAAATACAGTAATATATTTTAGTTCATAAGAATTGGAAGCTTTTTTTTTTTTTTTTGAGATGAGGTCTTGCTTTGTAGTTCAGGCTGGTCCTGAGCTCACTATGTGGCCCAGGCAAGCCTCGAACTCAGCAATCCTCCTGCCTCTGCCTCCTGAGTGTTGGGATGACAGGCGTGAGCCACCACGCCCAGCACTGTGGTATGTGATACTGACTGCTGGTGAGTGTGAGTCACCACATTTGGTATTGTCGTATGTGGTTACCAGGGATCGAACCAGGGACCTTGCGCTTGCTAAGCAGGCGCCGGAACCACTGAGCTAAATCTCCAGCCCTGGAAGATAATTTTGGAAAAAAAATTACCCAAAAGAATTTTTAAAGGAAGAAAATCCACCCCCCCCAAAAAAAAGAAAAAAAGGGAAAAGAAATGACAAAATTCAGAGAATCCAACAGTCAAATAATAAAACAATTAAAAAAGAAAAACTGAACAGAAGAAAACATTAAAGAAATTTTTTAACAAGTTGCTTCATTAAAGAATCACCCAAAATGAAGACTATGTGGGCTAGAGATTTAGCTCCAAATCAAGGCTATATCATATAGTCGGTCTCTACAATGGCTTATCACTGCAAAGTTTTGGAATGATGAGATCAGGAAGATTTCCCAAGTGTGCAGAACAAATAACAAATCACAGATGAATGAGCAGGAGAAAGAGTGGTTCCAAGCAATACTTCAACATTCTGGTGAAGTTTTCTAACGTACAGTCTCCTCTCCAACCATAGATCCAGCCAAGTGTGTAGTGAAATGATGAAATTATCCAACTTGCAAAATCTAAAATTTTAACCCATTCTCTGAAGGTGCAAAGAACATACTCCAACATAAACATGGGCGTAACCACAAAAAGGGTCTGTGAGGGGCAGGAAGCAGAAAATGCAATACAAAGAAAAGTGAAAGAAATCACATAGATAACATTAAAGGTAACCAGCTCATACTGGACTAAGGTACAACATTCTGGGAAAAAATTTCTTCAGAAAGATTGATGTAATAGAATGTCTAATATGAATGTGAGTAGAAAAATGAAAAATAATTCTGGGTTGAATTATTGAAACATAAAAAGCAAATAAGACAATTGTTTAAAAACACAATTTAAGGAAAATGAGGAAGTTAAAAATATACTTTAATATGGCCTATCTCTAAATATGCATATTCATAAGGTAATACTAAATATTGACTTAAAATAATATGGGAAAAGCTGAATTTTCAGTTTGTAGTGAAAAATCAATTGACTGGCATGTTTTAGCAATACAGAAATAAGTGCCAGAATTAAATCAAAGTATTAAAAGTAGTTGTGACCTGAAGTAATTGATTTGTGTCATTTTCAAGAAGCTTAAAAAAAAGCATTGCTTAATGTATTGAATAAATGAAGGTGAATAAATGAATGGCTATGCGGGTGGCAAGGGGCAGCCCTCGGTCCAGCAGAGAGAGGAGGGCGCTGCGCCCCAGCGCCCCGGCAGCGGCCCCGCAGGGAGCGCCCGGGAGTGAACACGTGTGATCGCCCGGGGCCACGGGCTCCAGCGGGACGCACGGAGCACAGGAGTGAGACTCTCCCCGGGAGTCACCCCGGCAAGCCCGTGTCTTCACCTGGGCCTTGCTATGCATCTCCCTGCTCTCAAATTTTCCACTTCGCTCATTAAACGGAGGGAAGGACACCATTCTGCTTTTTCATATGTATAAGAGACCTGGGTATCTACACCTATGGATGCTTCTCCTCCTAGTCCACAGGACATGGGTATTGACAGGAACTTCGTCCTCGCCGGGAGGGTCCTTCTACCGTCTTCCCGAAACCTGCTCACCGTTCGCTTCTCCGCCGAGTCGGTGACCAGGGACACCCCGCTCCCCGCAGCAGGCGCGCGCCCCTGCTGTGCCGGGAACCTTCCTCCGCTGCCCGGGTTATCCTCGGAGCCAGTGAGTTGGGAAACAGCCCGTCTGGCTTCCACTGCATATCTGCTACTTTATCCAGTACCTATATACTGGACGCTCTGTTGATACATGTTAAATGAATATTCATGGGCCACTGAAGGAATGAAGTAGAATTATGACAACCTAAAGAAATTCATGTAAATATCATACATTGTCAACATAATGAGTAAATGTTTCCTATAAACATGTATTGTTTCTATTCCAATGTGTAAATATGCAAAACTTTTTAAAATTATATTGAACTGAATGGAACTTTCTTGAAATTGTGTATTTTCTCAACTTATGAATTCTAAAAATACTACCATCATCTGGTAATTCCAACAGTTTTAATTGTTTTATAAAGCATAGATACTATATATAAACTCTATATAAATAGATATATATATTTAGTTATATAGATATATATTTAGAGATACATAGATATGAAGAACTTGGGAAATTAGTGAGCTAGAATAAAAGTCAATTAAATTTGCATCTAAAAAGGTATGATATAGCAATATACTGGCTCCACTAAGTAGGCACATAAATTTGCAGAAAGTCCATTCAGTCATGATTCTTATATATGTAATATGAATGGAGAAGTTAGTTCATGTTCATCCCTCTCGCTGACTACTGATTTCACTGAGTGTCTCAGATACAACACAATCAAATGTTGCTTCCCGAGCATGGGTGACAATCTGCTCCATTCCGACACACACATGCCAGAGCAGTGGTAGACTTACAGATAATCTCAAATATGTTATAATCAAATAAAACATCGTAAAGCTTTTACTGTATAAAATAAAAGTATCTAAGAAGATGGTCTTTAAGAATTGATTTTCTAAAAGAGAAAAGAAAATAATTGATTTTCAAGTTTTAAATTGTGCGAATTTCTGACAGTCTAGATGAGAGACTAATTTGCTTCTCAAAGGAGTACAGTAATTAAATAAAGTTTTATATGGTCAATCTGAAGTTCTTATAATGTCTATGGAAATAAGTATATCCATTATTCATATTCTTGCCCTTTATAAAAACAGACCTGGACTTTTTTTCCAGAGAAGTGGGAATAGATTGACTTAGGCAAGCTGCTAACACATTTCAGAAGTGCGGAGAGCTGTTAAAGTTAAGCAGTTCAGAGCACAAGTTTGGAATCACGGAGCCTGAGCCTGAAATCTAATTCCCCTGAAATCTAATTCCCTTCAGCCAGGAAGAGTGATACGAAGGAGCTTTTACCAGCACCTCGAGAGAATGATTGTCCAGAAGCACATCACATCCATTACCAGGCAAATCGCTTACACTTGCCAGGATGATTTCCTTCACTACAAAGTTGAAATCCCACTATCTGCTCCATAGGATACAGTATAGTGCTCAGCACTTGGGAAAGAAAGAAAGAAATGGCACCTTCTAATGCACCCATCAGATGTACTTTGACTTGGCCCAAGCCAAGTATAATTGGCACCTCTTTCCTGCTCAGTTCATGCATTTCTGAGCTACAGAACATGTCTCCTGCTTATAGATCTAGAAATGAATAATGGCCATTTCTTTTTAGTTTCTCAGGAGTTATAAAAACGTGCTTAGTGGGCCGGAGGGTTAGCTCAGTGGTTCCGGCGCCTGCCTCGCAAGCGCAAGGTCCTGAGTTCAATCCCCGGAAACCACATACAATGCTGGGCGTGGAGACTCACGCCCACCAGCAATCAACACCGCATACCACAATGCCGGGCGTGGTGGCTCACGCCTGTCATCCCAGCACTCGGGAGGCAGAGACCGGAGGAATGCTGAGTTCGCGGCGGCTTGTCTGGGCACCATAGTGAGCTCAGGGCCAGCCTGAACTACAAAGCGAGACCCTGTCTCCAAAAAAGCAAAAAAAAAAAAAAAAAAAAAAAAAAAAAAAAAAAAAAAAAAAAAAAAAAAAAAAAAAAAAAAAAAAAAAAAAAAAAAAAAAAAAAAAAAAAAAAAAAAAAAAAAAAAAAAAAAAAAAAAAAAAAAACGTGCTTAGTGCTCCGTTCCAATCGTGTTAGTTACAGGACCCTCCTCTAAACACTGGAATGAAAAGTCTACTTTCATTCCACAGCAGACCCGCCTGGATGAACCCTGGTGAGCTCTGGCAGCAAGAGCCCTGTCTTTGGAAGTCGGGCATCTGCAAAAACATATAGTAGCCCAATACAAATGTGTGACCTTATCCCAGAGACTAGTACTTTATATTTTGCTAATTGCAGGGTAGATTTAAAAGTCTGATCATACCTTTACAGGTGCAAATGTCCTTTGATCCTCCTGAGTAAATGCATGGAGATTTTAGCCAGTTAACTCAGTTTAGGTTTTGATTTGAAAAAAACTCAATGCAAAGAAACATAAAAATATGTGAAATTAATTTAAGTTCTAAATATACCTTCATATCTTAAAACGGATGGCATGTATCTGAAAGTAGAGAGCTATTTACTGAGTCCTGTATCTGTCTGTCTGTTTCTTGTCTTGTCTGTCTTTCACACACACACACACACACACATTTTCACTTAAAGAATTGGCTATAATAGCCCATATGTCTATATGTATAGGAGGTTGAAAACCAAAATACTCTCACGATGCAATTGTATATCCCAGGTATGTTTCTGCAATTGGTCCACTGAGGTCCTAAAATTTGAAGCCATGACCGGAGACACAAAAATCACATGAAAGAAGAAAGTAAGTCAAATCCTTTCCACAGAAGACTCTGGCCAGGCTATGTCATCGGAGAATCGATATGAATTCTAACCTCAAAGATAGAAATGGAAAATAATAGTGCAATTTTTCCCTGGAGAAGAAAGCTTTTGATCTCACCACCTGTGAAATGCCTTTGTTCTTAGCAGATTCTGATTTACCCAGCTCTAAAAGGCCTGACCCCAAAGGGTAGTGAGGAGCCGGCCGTGAGACGCCTGGCGGTCCCGCTTTCCGTGCTCACTGCACCCCAGTGGGCTTGCTTTAATATCTGCGAGTACTTAGCTAAGTGACACATAGATTCTGTGTCTAGCCTGAGCCCTGGCTTCTCGGCTGCTCTTTTCCCAATGCCTGTATCTTTGAACTGTTGCATTGCACTGGAGTTTTAGAACATTCATGCTCCTTTAATCAATTTCACTTAAGAGAATAGGTTGGCGGAGACCGTTCATAAATAGTTTTGAAGAAAGCGAAGAATATTAGAGAATTTAACAAAAGAGAAGTCACCAAGTTTGGCTGCTGTGCTTTCCTTAAAGAGATAATGTTCATTTTACCAGAGGAAGAATCTGTCTTCATGAGCTGAGGGAAGAGAGTTCACTCGAGAGCCTTTTGAGAAGGAGGAGTAAAAACTCCAAACTAAAAGGATATTTTGGAAGGTAACAAACCACTTTAATCAGTTGCTTAAATCTATTTCATTGTTTTGTAATTTCCCATCAAATCTGTTCTGCTGGACTGTAATAAAAATTAAAATTTCAAACACAAGATTTTTGTAAACCTACCAAGTCAAAGATGGAGATGCCTTCATTTGGGGATTTGTTATAGGAAGTGGCAAAGTGCGAGATATGCATGAAATTCCCTCGTGGTTCCTGCCCACGCTACATGTGGTGTTTGTGTCTCAGATGAAATACTAGTTGACTGTAGTGTCGATGGATAGGTCAATAATACACCATATAATTACACATGTGACATACTCAATTACAGTGAGTTATCTTTCATACACTGTAATTTGTGTTGCCTAATTGCTCCATTTAAAAATGTAGCTATATTTCCCTAAATGTGTAGTTCTTATGACACAATTTTCAAATTAGTTACTGGGTAACTACTGGGCACCACGCTGACGGAAATATATCTAACATCTCTCTCTGTGAGAGGAAATAATGCATGCATATTAAAATGGGTGCATCAGATCTATGGATCTGACATCAGAGGCCAGTGAAATACGCGGAACAACTGTCCTTGTTCTTGGCTTGCTCCGGCTTTCGGAACACTTTGTTTCTTTTGTGCTTGTTTGTTTGTTTCTTGAGACGGAATTTCACAGTGTGTCCCAGACGGGCCTCGAACTCAGTACTCCCTCAACCTCTAGAGCGCTAGGGAAGAGCCATGGATCCCCACTCCTGGCTGGCTCCATCTTCTTAGTCATTGAATTTCCAGGGAAGATCTTAAGCACCCACCATAAATGGCCATTAACCAACCTCTTCACATCCTAGATTTCCATTGCTATGCACAGTTCCAAATATCCAGTACCAAGTGTCTTTGTTTCCAATTTTATTCAAAAAACAAGGTCTGAAATAAATAAGTCTTCAGTTTATTTTGTAACTTTCCAAGCCTCTCTATTTGTTTCCCTTGGCATAACAAACCAGAACACAGGGAAGAGGCGACCAGGCGAAGAGTCACAGCCCGGCCCGCCGCCCTCCCCGGGGACCGAGGGCGAGTCCTGCGGCTCCTCTGTGCGCCCCACAGCCCGGAGCCTGCGGTTTCAGACCTAGACCGAGGTGAGCTCGTTCTGCGGGACCCGGTAAGGTCTCATCCTGCGGCTCCGGAGCGGTGCTTGCTGGTGTGGTCGGCCGGCGCCGCCCACACTCACTCGGACGCGCCTCCTTCCCGTGCCACGGCTTAGGGACCACGGCTCCTGAGGTCACTCGCGCTTGTCCGGAACGGTCTGCAGACGGTCCTCACCGTAAGGAGCCGCACTCCTAGGGCCACGCCAGCCCCAGGGCCTCGCACGTGTACCTTTGGAAGCCTGTGTCCGTGGCAGAGCTGTACAACTACCTGGTTGAAGCCATTCGGTCTAGACTGCTGACACACCTGGGGGCTTTGCTGACCTCAACCAAAGTCAAAGAAAGACATCTTCCATCCCATCGAAACAAAAAGTCTTTTCCCACTAAGTCTGCTCCGTGACAGTGGAAGAGCCAGCTGCCACACAGAGGCACAGGCATCAACAAGGGTCACGAGAAACACAAAAGGAAATATGAGTCTCCCCAAGGAAAGAAATTATCCAGAAACAGATCCCCACTAGAAGGTGAAGGTATAAAATGGCTGCAAAAGAACTCAAAACGATGATCTTAAGGAAATGGCGAGATGCAAAAGCGCATATTCAAACAGTAAAAAGAATTGAGAAATTCTACTTGGTATGCAAATAAGAAATTCACCAAGAAAAGACAAAAATTATCTAAAAAGAACAAATCTGGAATCTTGGGCCTGAAAATCAATCAATGAAGTAAATACAATGAGCTTTAAATAAAACACTGTTAAAAAAAAAAGAGGTAAAGAAAAACCACTGTATATTGCTACAGAGATCAATTCAGCATGAAGATATAATAATTATAAGTATATATGCACCCAACACAGAACCATGCAAATATATAAAGTACATTTTAGCTCTAAAGGTAGAGACGCTGATACAATAATGGAGACTTCAGCACCCCATTGTTCTAAACAGATTATTCAGGCTGAAAATCAGCACAGAAATCATTGGATTGAAACACACCGGAGAGCAAATGCCCAAAACAAACACGTATTGATCCTTTCATCCGGCAAGAGCATAAGGCACGTGCTCTCCTGCGACATGGGACATTTTCCAGCATGGATCAGGTGTTAAGCCACAAATCAAATCTCAATAAACTTATAAAAGCCTGAAATCACACTTTATACCTTCTCAGATGACACAGAAAAAAAAACTACACATCAACAAGAAGAACAGAAGTAACAAACACATGGAAATTGAATAACATGCTCCCAAATGATCGATGGACAACCGAAGAAATTTTAAAAGAAAATCGAATAGCTCAAGAAATAAATAAAAATGACAACACACATATCAAAATCTGAGGTATATGGCAAAAGTAGCATTAAGATAGACATTTACAGGGCCAGAAATTTAGCTCAGTGGTTCCGGCGCCTGCCTTGCAAGCGCAAGGTCCTGAGTTCGATCCCCGGTAACCACATACAATGCTGGGCATGGTGACTCACACCCACCAGCCATCAATACCACATCCACAATGCCAGACATGGTGGTTCATGCCTGTCATCCCAGCACTCGGGAGGCAGGGACAGGAGGATTGCTGAGTTTGAGGCTTGCCTGGGCTACATAGTGAGCTCAGGGCCAGCCTGAACTACAAAGCAAGACCCTTTCTCAAAAAAGAAAAAAAAGATAAACTTTTATAGGAATAAATGTCACATCAAATAATAGAAAGGTCTCAAATAACCTAATGTTGTACCACAAAGATTTAGAAAAGTAAGAACTAATTCAACATTAATAAAAAAATAAAAATAATGATCATATCAGAAATAAATGAAGACAAAATACAAAAGTCAAGACATATGAGAATTGTCATGTCATGTACTGACACAAATTCTCAATGTTGATTGTGATCATAATGTGTACATAAAATGTACCAATGAAATCAATTTTAAAAAGAAATAAGTCAACTTTTGAAAGGACAAACAAAATTGACAAACCTCTAATTAAGCTAATCAAGAAAAAGTCTCAAAATCAGAGATCAAATGAGATATTTCCTTATGACTGATACCATAGAAATACAAAAAATCATTAGAAGCTACTATGAACAAAAACATAACAAAAAGCTGGAAAAAATTAGGTTTCTGAACAAAGTAAAATCTACAAACTAAACCAAGAAGAAACAGAAAATCTAAACAAATCAACAATGAGTAATTATGTTGAAGTACAATTAGAAATTCTCCTGACTAAAATACAATCCAAGACCTAATGAATTCTACAAAACTTTTAAATAATTAATTCTAATTTTTAAAATTATTCCAAAAGAGTTGGAATGGAAGGTACTCTGTCAAACTTTTTCTACAAAGCAACATTACTCTGATATCAAAACAGAACATAAATGCAACAAGAAAAGCACTTAGGTGCAAAAATAATTAAATGTTAATACACAGAATTCAACAACACATCGAGATCATACACCCTTTAGTTGGGGTTCTTCCCACTTAACAGAAGATTGGTTCAACACACACAAATCAATGAATATCATAAAGTACATGCACAAAATAAGTGACAAAATGCCTGTGAACATCTTACTCTATAAATGAGGTCTAGAAGGGATATACTACTACTAATGTTTCCTCTAACACTGAGAACAAGACAAGATGTACACTTTTTTCCCCACACAGTACTAGAATTCTAAGCAAGAGCAATTCAGAAAGAAAAAGAAATAAAGGATATCCAAATCAGAAAAGAAGATGACACAATTTTCTATGTGGAAAACTCTAAATATTCATCAAGAAGCTGTTAAAATTGACCTATGAATTCAATAAATTCAGATATCATATAAAATCCAATGGAAATTCCTCAGAAAGCTGAAAATAGAACTAACCAGTGATCCCACTGCGGGATATAGAGCCAAAGGAAATGAAATCACTTTACCAAAAAGATGTGCGTTTCCATGTGCCTCAGAGCCCTCTTCACAACAGCTACAGCAGGAAAGCGGCCTGCGCGCCCACGTGTGGGTGAAGAAGACGTGGGTGTGCGCGCACGGATCACGCTCGGCCGCAGCAGGCCTGGAAGCTGTCGTGCCCAGCCGGCCGGTGGGTGGGCGGCCCCTCTCCAGCCGGGGAGGAAGCAGAGGGCTCGGCCCGCCCACTGGTGGGCACTGGTGGACGCTGCCGTCCTTCTCCCCGCAGAACAGCAGAGAGTGCTGAGCGGGGCTGAGAGAAGTCGGCGTGGGGGGCGGAGAGAGAGCACAGAGGAGGAACAGCTGAGAAGCTTCCTTATTAGTTAAAAACACAAATAAAAATGACAGTTAAAGATGTGGAAATGTTTATCAGCCTAATTTAATTGTTAACCCATCCCATACAGGTATTCGATACCATGCTGTACTCCAGAAAGACATGTGAACATTATGTCTGAATAAAATAAATATATGAATAAAGTCCTCCTGTTTGCTAAATAACACCCCAGTCCTGGGACAGCTCTCTATCGTTACACGACAAGCTACAGCATATTTTAAAAAGCAGAGTGTCATTGGTGGGCTACTAGTTACATTCAAGCCTGTATGGGAAACTACTTGGAAGTTCACAAACTACTTCTATATCTTCAATCTGTCAACAAGTCAAAGAGTGGTTTAAAATCTATTATGGTATTTCACCCGATAGTTTATGTCTTTATACCGGTAATTTTGCAATATGTGAAAGAATAGTGCTTTCTCACATAAAATACTTAGGTCTTCACACAATATAATTTACCTAGCGCAAGGCACAAAAAAGACTCTTTGTCACCAGCTATGGCGACACATCCCTGCAGTCCCAGCATTGGGGAGGCTGAAGCAGGACTCTCACCTGTATGGAATTCAAGTCCGCCCTGAACAACACAGTGTGAGACCTTGTCTCAAACAAAACAAAGCAAAAAATTCTTTGGGCTTCTTTTTAGATCAGATTTAATCCATCAAGACATAATTTACATGTACTAAAAAGCATGTCATGTGTCCAAGTTCCATAAGTTTTGTTTGTTTGTTTGTCTGTGGTACCGGGGATCGAACTCGGGCCCTTGTGCTTCCAAGGCAGGTGCGGTGCTGCTTGAGCTTAGTTCCCGGCCCGCAAGTGTTGAGAAACACGGAGGCCCCGTGGTCGGACGGTCAGCGCCATGTCCCCCCTACCGCGGGGAGTTTCCATCCCACACACACCCCCTTTTACCCTCTCGCGACACCCAGCCTTGCCACCACTAGTCCATTCTTCCTGTAGGTTCATTCTTTTCACTGAAAAACTTTCATGGACACATAAAACATTAAAATCATAACATTTACAGTGTCATAAGCTATTGTTATACTTGTATACATCGTGTGACGTGTCAATTAGGCGACGCATACCTCCCCAGACATTTACCGTTATCATTTTTGGTGCTCATGCTGAAAATACTCAACCTAATTTATTCAAGTATTTTTAATATGGATGGTACATGGATGCGATCTATAGTTAATGCCCTACTATGAAATTCTAGAATCTTTTGAGTCAGGTCTGACAGCACGTGCACCTTACAGTCTATTACCCACTCAACATTCATTCACGCTGACGCTCACTCCCATTGTTGCATAAATAACAGCATATGCCTTTTGGTGGCAGTCTGTTATATGATGTGCCATAATCTGTCCATTCTTCCGCTGACAGAACTTTTATTTGTTAAAAACATATAATAAATAAATACACATTTATATACGTATGTATGTATACAGATTCACATGAATTTTTCAAAGCTTTCAACCCAAGTGTATTGTTTTGCTCTTTGCCCGGAGCTCTCTGCGGAATAATCAGGGACGCGGCCCTCAGGACTTGCACGCAAACGCCCGGGGCGTGAGCCGTCAGGCCCTCGGGCCCGCGGGGAGAAAAGCCAGCGCCCCACGGGGACCGCGCGCTGCCCCCGGCACCGGCTCGGCTCCCCCGGCCCGAGCGGCGGCCGAGGACAGAGGGCTGAGAGCCCACCCGCGGGGCCCCGGCGCTCGCCGCGGGGTCGAGGCGTCCCTGGGCGCCGCTCCCCGCCCCTAGGGGAATGCCCCGGGGCACGTCGGAGAGAGCGCCCACCGTGCCGGGGAGCGCGCCGGGCGCTGGAGCGCGTGTGCCCCTCCCGGGACTGGCGCTGAGGCTAGAGCTCCCATCAGAAGCGGCGCCAGGAGCGTCCGCGGCCCCCGTTTACTGCTCCTACGCATTTCCCCACCTTTGCGCTGACCGCCCAGAGGGCAATCAGCGACCACTACACAGTGTTACGTGCTCACTTCGCCAGACCACGCAGACCTGGTGAGGACGCGTGTGGCTGCCGTTGGCATCGCTTGGTAGAAGGCGGCACTGAGATGCCCTCAGTGGGTTAGGAACGTTCGTCATCTGAACCTTTATTAAGCAGAGGGATTCTGTGATTCTTGTTTCATAGGGTTTCTGTGAAAGGAAGTTAGATCGTTCTCGGAGTGGCACTGTCACTATTATAAAACATCACTTTTTGCTTCTGTGAATGTGTAGGAGGGTTTAGAAGCCGTCTCTCCGCCGATGCCACATCTGACCCTCTGCACCACAGCCAGAATCTAGCAGCCGACTAGACTTTATAGAATGCTGTTACTTTCTGTCTTTGCCTGAAACATCCTTCCCACGACTTTTCCCTGGTAAGATCCAAGCCCGGTTTAAAAGTCCCTCGAGACGCCACATAATCCCTTCCCACACCCCACCACTAACCCAGGCCTTCGTACATTACACAGGAGGCAACAGTAAACGGTACCCGGGCTCGCTCAGACGGAGGCTCTGCACCCGATTCCACTTCGCATGCCTGGCACGTACTATGATGTTTGGCATATAGTAGGCATTCGATAAGTGTTTGTTGAAATAGTTGAATTAATTTGCCATCCGATAACAACAGCCCCCTTCCGACTTAGCTGTGACTCACAGCAAGCAGCCAGGCCCAGCGGGGTGGAAGAGATGAAGGGAATTCATCTAAAATCAATTTATTTGGGGAGGAAAATAGACTGTATTCAATGAAACGATTCCATTTCATCTTTTTTACATAGCTTTAGAGCTGTACATGACCATAATTTTATGTCAAATAGCAAGTCTTTTAAGTCGTGTGGATATATACTACTTTTTGTACATAGTGTAACACTGACAATCCCCCGGGCACTAGATTCTGAAGTTACAGAAAGTAACAATGCTAATACTTGGTAATGTCTGGGTCTCGGACGGTTTGGAAAAAAGTCCTACAAACTTATTAATACATAGACAAGACACATACACACAGCTGACCCATTTTAAAACAGATACCTACGAAAACGTGTGACTCATTTTGAAATCAGATTTCATTTCAATTAGACGAAGTCAGAAGGGGACTCTTCTGACAGAGGTGAGTGGCAAGATGACTTTTACTGTGATAACTTTTACAATTTAAAAATGCATCATGTTTTTCAATCGTACACTATACTTCCTTATTTTCTTGGAATCATTATTTATTTCCTTGGAAAAATTATGATATGGAAAACAGTATCTTTTCCCCAAAAAGAAAACTAGGGAGAGAATATTCCCTTTTTCCCCCACAGTCCCTTATAGCTCAGCAGCTCAGTCACAGCTGAGATAACTTCTCAAAAGGGCTGGTCAGCTAATTAAAAACTGATGCGAGAAATGCAGTCATTGGCTATTTCAGTGTGGTCATTGAGCTATCCATTTTATTTTGAGTTCTTCTCATTCCACTTGCTCTAATTTCATGATCACACCATTGCTTTCTAATCATGAACTAATTTTCCATATAATTCTGCTGGTAGAGGAAAATTCATTATCAAAGACTTCTAATATTGCTAGTACCTCTGCTAAGATGTCTTATCAATCAATAAATCAGTTTCCGACTGTGTGCTTACTTCCTTTATATGTTTATGGGAATGTGTTAGTCAGTTAATAATGTTATAACAAAATACCACAGGATGTAGCATTTAAACAGCAGAAATTTATATCTCTCAGACCTAATTAAGTCTAAGGTCTTGCTGCTGAGACTCCCGGAGAGGGCCCTTTTCTTGACCTGCAGATGGCCACCTCTCACTGTGTCTTCCATGGAGGACAGAACCATTTCTCCCCTCTTCATCTCACAAAGCCACTCCTATAACCCCCAACTTATTCTGAATGAGTTCTGTCCCAGAAGAAAGTTCATAAGTCAGATTAATTCCTAAATTTGACAAAATGAGTCTGGTCTTTGACACAAACACACAAAGTAAAGCATAAAAAAGCTAAATGCAAGATCCATGTGTAGCTGTTGTGAATGCTCACAACTCTAGTGTTCGTAAGCCAGGACTGCCTGAAGGCGCTTCCTTCACAGCTTTATCCAACCCTAATTACCTGCTAAGGGGCCTGCAGCAGGGCTCTTCCCAAAACAAAGCAGCGAGGGCCTTCTCTGAACAAAGAAAGGCCACGTGGCACAGTTCCTAGATCTGCACACGCACTGTGGTTCTAATGCCGTGCACCCCGCAGGCTTTATTATGTTAGCGTAGCACCATTCAGGGAGACAGAGACACAACACTCATATAAAAGGCAAAACTCTGCCATGATCGGGGCTCAGTCTTTTGCGTATTAGCCTATTGAGCCATGATATTACAAATACAGTTGCTTCCTGGAAAGATATTAATTCTCTGTGACCCGCCTCTCTGCGTGAGGGTCCTGCTACAAGCCCCGCTGCACACTGCTCACAGGGAGGTTCAGGGCGGAGAGCAGGAGAGCCGCAGGGAGGGCTTGGCACAGTCGTGCTCCAGAGCAGGGGGACGTGGGCGAGAATCCCCACACGAGCACAGAGGTATTCAGCACATGCCGCTCAGCGGGTCTCTGTTCTCTAATCAGCATCACGCATGCACACGCGCGTGCACACACACACACACACACACCCTACGGGTCCTTCTCAGGGCCTGATCCTTCTTGTCATGGAAAGAAAAAGCACATTCCTGGATCTCAGTCTTAGGGAAATCCTGCCATCCACACCTGAACAAAATAAGTACCTCGTGAAAATCTACCTATCCCGACTCCCCATAGTAACGGTTACAACTTCAAGGATAAAAATCCATCAGCTAAACTCTGCGTGTAACTTCAGCTCCTTCATATATAACAAATCATTTCCTGACCTATAAATGCAAACACACATGTAAGCTTCTGAGGGTCACTTCCAGCTTCTTTTCGCTGAGGCTCTAGTGAGGCCCTCCATCGAAAACTGTGCTTTCTGGCCCAAGTGTGATCCACCACACCCAGCATTATATGTGGGAACCGGGGATCGAACTCAGGTCCTTACGCTTGCGAGGCAGGCGCTGGAACCACTGAGCTAACCCTCCGGCCCAAGCTGGGGACTTTTATGATCAACCAGTATTGGACTAAAAACTACATTTCACAACTCTGAAAAACTTCCCTCTCCAAAGTTAACTGTCTGCGTGCCACCCCTAGACTGGGTCACACTTCGCATTTTCCGTTCTACCAGGGAGGGAGGGTTGGCCGTTCTGGAGCGCGCTCTTCAGAGCCATGTGTTTCCATCCGAGGCGCGACCAAGAAGAGTTGTCAGGCGTTGGCACCCCACAGAGACGTCCTGCTCCCTGGCAGGTGCCCTGGACTTGGTGAAGCCCAAGGAGCACGCCGGTGACACTGCGGCTGCGCTGGCGACCGTCTGAAAGGCACGGAGAGGACAGGCTCAGGGCCTGCGCTGCAGCCACCTGTGCGCACGGTCAGAGCCGCCCCTCAGCTGGCGCCTCGGAGCTCAGCTCCAGTTTACTCTCCTACCCATACGTCTCTTCAATCCTCGAGTGAAGTTGGCTAAATAACAAATAATGCCATCTCCAGCTGCAAGATCTTCAATGAATATTATAGTATTTATAAACTCAAATAATGCATTCCTAAATGAGTGACACCAGGGATAAATTTTAAAATCAGTGTTCAGTGATTACAATTCTGCCTCTTTTGAACACATACTCACCAGATAATATAAATGGTCCGTTGCAGGAACTCATAGGAGATAAAATAAAAAAGAAACATGTAAATAAAATTCCTGAGACATTAGAGAATGTTAAGTGTGATGAACAAGCTATAACTTCCTGCACAATGGACTGCACAGCGCTGAACACGTCACGTGGACGCCTTGACCCGCCTCATTCCCCGTGTGGGAATCCTCTCTCCTGCTTCTGCATAGAAAAGAACTCTGCCCGTTGAATTCTCCCTTCTCTGGGGCTCACTTTCATCTAATACAGCCCCTCACCTTCATGGTTTGCTGTCCAGTTTGTTTTTTCTTTGTGTTCTGAGAGTCCCTCACAAATCCATGCACACTCACTCTTACAGACAGGACTGAGACACGCAGATTAGAGCCGGAAGTACCTAAGCAGAGTGCTTGGCATTACACGGGGCTCTGATGAATGTTTGCTCAGTTTGACTTACACTGAAAAAAAAATACTATAATTCTGAATTGCTCCAAAAGACTTCTCAGGTCATTAAATAGATGCTATTAGAGAAGAAAAACACTTTCCAAAATATTCTCCCCCCTCGACTTGTGGCAGAGAAAGATGTGATGGCAAGTATTGCTACCTTCAAGCCAGCTGGCAAGATACACAGTCTATATGCCACCAAATATGTTTAGGGACTGCTTCAAGAATTATGAAAGCCTCTTTCCCAAAGGCACGTGCATTACCATTAGCTGTGACTAATGGTCACATTGTAGTCTGGGCAAGATTTACTGTTTAGTTACTTATATACTAAAGTAGACCAGTTCTTTACAGTTTACAGCCTGAGATCTTTAAAAAAAAAAATTCTCTCGGAAAATTCAAGCCAAATCAACATTATTCATAACTCTTTGGCCCTGGAGTATTTCCAGATCTACCATTTGCCTTCTCTCAGTTAATATTTAGCTGGTCCCATGAGACTGACAATCAGAGTGATGAGAGTTTTGTCAGCGGTCACCAGTCTCAAGCACAAAGCCATCTTCTGCTTGGCATTGTTGCTGCTGCTGCTGCTGCTGCTGCTGCTGCTGCTGCTGCTGCTGCTGCTGCTGCTGCTGCTGCTGCTGCTGCTGCTGCTGCTGCTGCTGTCGCTGACACTCAGAATCCCAGCTGCCTGCTCCATGCGTGAACTCACGATCAGCCCAGCAGGAGCTAACATGTTGAGTCAAACCTACCTACATGCACGTCCTTTACTTCTTCTAAAAAAGACTATGTCCAAGCACTCATCTTTATTTTATCCTATTCAAGGCCATCTCAATGATCAATTCAATGGTCTGCATTATTGGAAACTAATGTAGCTTCCTGAGTTTTTTTAAAAAAGCATTTTAATATGCTTCTAAAGATAGTTATTTCAGTGCCAAAAGGAGGCATCACACCCACTTAAAATACTAAAGTCAAATTTCTAGGGGTTTTTTTATTGGTACATTATATATACACATCACAATTACACTCCACATTGAGAATTTGTACCAGTATATGACACATTTAATTCTCATTTTCCCCTTCCCCTACCCACCCTACCACAATATATACAAGCTTTGTTTCCTTTTTTTAACCATCACTTTTTTCTTTCCTCATTATTTACCCCTAAGCCCCATTTCCCTTTGAATATTTACTATTTCACAATATCGATCATGCATTCTAGAACACGTTTACAACTTCAGTTTCTCATATCAGAGAAAAGATGTGATATTTACACATCCGTGACCTGTTTATTTCACTTATGAGTATGTCCTGAAGGTACTTCCATTTGAGTATAAATGATTCAGTCTCATCATTCTTTATGGCAGAGTAATACTCCATTTTATTAAACACACACACACACCCATCTTCTTTATCCAGTCTAGAGTTGATGAGCATTTGGGTTGTTTCCAAGATTTAGCTATCACAAACTGAGCTGCTATAAACATGGGTGCACATATGTCATTGTGATATGAATTTGTAATTTTTTTATCCCCAGCAGGAGAATTGCAGGGTCAAATGAGATGCTTAATCTTAGTTTAGCCTCTTTAAAATATTGGTATTTTAAAATCAGATAAAAGAACTTCAAATAGACTTTAGACAATCGAGCACCATTCAGTAAGATTGTTATGCATAAATTTATTTACCATCATTATAATTTAGTACAAATATGAAGTCTGCAATTTTAAGCCTGAGGAGTATATCAACAAATGACTTAAATGACAATGTTTCAGATAAAATAAAACATTATAAGAACTCCTGTTCTTTGTCAATTTTGTGCTAAGCAATGTGTATAACAAGTGATAATTCATTACTGCATTGCAACTGAAGCCAACATTGAATTTATTTCTTCTGCTCAATTGTTTTAATTGCCTAAATTGATTGTCATGCTTTTCCATCCTTTCTGCTTCTGCAAATCAATACCAGACGATAGCGAAAGAAAGGCCTAGAAAGAATGAGAGATTAAAATTGATATTCCTCAGAAGTATTTTTGTGGTCATCCAGTTACTCTGACCTCAGCCAGCAGTTCAGACCACAGAGGTGATTCAGCATTGAGAAAATTGTATTTTGTCCAAATAAGTTCTCTACATATTTTCACTTCAAGTATGAAATTGAAAAATGACCATTGCAGAATTTATTTTAATTAAAAATTCACTGAAGGGAGAGAGGAGAAAAAAATTTAACTAGAAATGTGTGTGAGTTTAACAGAAGGTCACTGTCAATGAGTCAGAAGTTGATTTCTAGGAGAGCATGCTCCAGTCCGAAAGAGCCACCTAGTTTATGATATGCTTGAAATATTTGACTAGGCAGTATTCATTCCACTGTGATAATATTAACAATTAGCAGTTCTGAACGACTCACAGCCAAAAGAGTTAAGCACCACCATTCTTATTCTTTTCCTTCTTCTTCTTCTTCTTCTTTTCAGTACCGGGAATCAAACTCAGGCCCTCGTGAGTCCAAGGTTGGCGCGGGACCACTTGAGTTAAATCCCCAGCCCAGCACCATCATTATTCCTACTCCGTGGTTAGGAAACTGAGACTCGGAATGTGTCTGCTCTTCTCACTCTCTCTTCAGGTGCTGGTAGTGAAGGTCAGGCGTCCAATCCCAAGGTTTCTACTCTCTATCAGCGTCCGCATCTCCCCGACGTCTCACACACCCGCAGACACAGCACCTCATCTCTGCCAAATTCCCAGAAGGACAAAGGTGCAAACCTGGAGGAGCAAGGACCCAACAGAAGAAGGGGAGAAAAGCCATCGATCTCTTTTCTGCTTTGACAAGTCTGACCTTGGATAGTATCAACGAACAATTAATCCACCTACTTTTTTTTTTATTTTTTATTGGTACATTTTATGTACAGCTCACAATCCCACACAACATTGGGGAATTTGTACCAGTATATGACACAAGTTAATTCTCATTTTTACCCACATCCCTACCCACCCAGAATCCCCCACCCCTTACGTACATGCTATTTCATTTTCTTTCCAAGTCATATTTATTCTTTCCCCTCATTACATTCTCACACCAAATTCCCTTTGAATATTTCCTATTTTACAAAAATTATCATACATTCTAGAACTCGTTTACATCCACAGGCTCTCATACCAAAGACAAAATATGGTATTTGCATATCTGTGACCTATTTCTCTAGGTCACAGATTTCTCTGGGTCTTTCTGAAAATACAGAACTTCAAATAATTCCATGATTTGTGAAAAAGTGCCCCCTCCTACTTCTAAGAAATACTTTATCTCAAAGAGCTTTGATTTATTGATGCAAATCTGCATGTGGAGAACATGACAATCTATTCATGAGGGAATTCAAACTACCAAACTGGAGAAAACAGTTAGAGAAACAGTTAGAGAAAGTTTCAAACACTTTTCAAAAGTGACAATGAGAATAGTAGAAGGGAGGGGTAGTGGAACTGACAGGGCGAGAGAGGTGGAGGAGACAGAGCTGTGCTGACCGGGGTTAGGAGCGAAGAGCCTGGAGGGATGTTCCGGAGCCCAGAGGCACTGCTTGCCCTCCCAAGGCCCTGATGGATCGAGAGTCAGCGGAACGGAGACAGCAAACGGGCTGCTGCCCGGAAGGCTGCATCAGGCGTTTAACTCAATCCACTGCTGAAACTGACTACATTTTTTGTGAATAGACAAAAGAGGAGAATACATGATATTTTAAAAACAGGAAAGAGAAAAACCGTCAGATCGTTTCTTGACTTCAGTACTGTTGCTTGTTACTAAATTAACAGAACGTTTCATATGTGAGCAAATTATGAAATCTTTAAATATAATTATGATACATTTTAAAATATCAGTTCTAATTATATTTTCCTTTGACAAAGTAATTATACTTCAAGAAACTGTGATCAAAGCAATTTTTTGATGCCAGAGCTTAGAACAGAAGGTAGAAAAGATGCTTTTAGATTATCTTACACAGAGCAGGCTAAACTTTATGTCACCTCACGCCCTGCCCCATAAAAGAAAAGCTTAAAAGGAGACTAACAAAAACAAATTTTCATCTCCTTTCAAGTCAGTCATTGATTCTGATTCAATGTTCTCCGAGACAAAGGCAGCACGTACTATAGACTGCTTTTCCTTCCACGGACTTGTCTTCTGAGTATTTAAAATCACAGGCTTGTGTCAAGAGCTTTTTCTGTTATTAGTCCAAAACAAATGAACTGAACCTCAGGTCTCTTTTTCGCCAGAGGGAGCAACACGGTACCCTCGGCTGGTTCTTTCGACTCCGGATTTTGCAACAATTTGTCTTCTAGAGAGCCTATAACTATTTCTTTCCTTCAGAGGCCTCTAGCCCCTCCGCTTCCTCGCCCCACCCCAACCCCATTTATGTCTTCGTGGATAAATGTTTAACTGTTCACCTGAACAGGATGCATTTTGCCTCTTTCTGCCCTGAATTGCTCTCTCGGGATCTGTAGCCAAACCTTTCTCCAGGTGCTTCCACCTCTCTCCCTCCCTCCCTCCCTCCCCCCTTCCCTCTC
>PVIC010007407.1:0-51089 GCA_004025085.1 Thryonomys swinderianus | reverse complement strand
TCTCTCTCTCTCTCTCTCTCTCTCTCTCTCTCTCTCTCTCTCTCTCTCTCTCTTTCTTTCTCTTTCCTCTGTGATGAAAATGAATGATTTTCAAAGAGAGAGAATGTAGGATAGAGCCAACAAGATCTGGGAAGCCATTGAATAAAAGGGAAATGTACAGTGCTGGAGAGACCTCCATGAATTTGTATCAGGGAATTTTATGTATCAGGGAATTTTTTTTTTTTTTTTGAGACAGGGTCTCGCTTTGTAGTTCAGGCTGGCCCTCAGCTCACTATGTAGCTCAGACAAGCCTGGAACTCAGCAATCCTCCTGTCTCTGCCTCCTGAGTGCTGGGATTACAGGCGTGAGCCACCATGCCAAGCACTGTGGTATGTGGTGCTGATTGCTGGTGGGCATGAGTCACCACGCCCAGCATTGTATGTGGTTACTGGGATCGAACTCAGGGCCTTGTGCTTGTGAGGCAGGCGCTGGAACCACTGAACTAAATCTCTGGCCAGTATCAGGGAATTTTAAAGAAATTTTGTAAAAAACCATTTAATTCTAAACTTGGATTTAACTCTAATTCTCCTTTGATAAATGCATTTTTCAGTTTGACTATTTTGGTAAGTTCTCCATTTAAGTAAAGTGCTGTAAAGTGTCCATTTGTGACTGATTGAAGCATACTTGGTAAATTGTAGATGCTGCTTTACCAGCAATTTTATACTCCATTCAATTTTATTACATTTTAATTGCTAGTTTAGGATTATTCACATTGGTTTAAGTTGTCAATATTCTTTTGGGGACAGTAAAAAAGGAGAGATAACACATTCTTTATTAGGGTTGTTCTTGAGCAAAATCAGAGAAGACAGGAATTGTATGTGAAGGTTTCTTAGTAATTATGTAAAGTGGAAGTGTGTGGAAATTTGGCTGTATTGATGTGCATTTGAATTCTAAAGACATGAAAGATGCCGTGAAAATGCACCGTGCTGTGGTTGTTAGGAAATGGGATTGCCTAAAAGAGCATAGCCAGTGTCTGGTACAAAGTCATTCTTGAGCGAGGCAGCCAGCGCAGAATCAATAGGCTATCACGGGCTCTGCAGGGAAGCTCTGGGCCACAGCCCCACCATGCCTGGCCTGTACTCTCTTTGGAATCCCAGTTTTCCATAGCATGCCAGCCTCAGTGCCTAGTTTGCACTGATTTCATCAGAGAAGAAACTTGGGACCTTTAAAACAATGCCATTTTAGGGTACTACAATTTGGCTTTGGTTTCTTTTTTAACAGTAGTCAAAGAATAAGGTTTCCAGTTAGAATATTTTCGCTATGTCCCTTTCAAAAGGCTGATTTATGGTTGCCATGGAAACCAGATTATTAAATTTTGAAAATTAGTATATTCTAGGCCCCTGGGGAGTGCAACAATCTGTGTGTATGCGTTCATGGAGATGAAATAGAACCCTTTCATCTATTGTTATTAAAGAGAAACAAACACCTTTGTTAGGTGACTGGTGGAAGGTGTGATGTGACCTTCCATTCATTCATTTATTTGTATTTATTGTGTGTGTCTGCCATTTCATTCATATAGGAATACTGCAACTGCAATGCTGAAGAAGGCAAGAGAGTACTTTGTTATGAGGACAACTTTATCCAGTTTACTTTTTACTGAAAACATGACTTTCTCACAGTCACGGTATAAATAGTTTCCATATAGACATGCGTTTCTATGTATATGCATATGCATATATGCTTACATATGGATCTTACACTTCATGGGAATTTTTAATGATTTAATTTATTTTAAACACGTGGTTTTCTGCTCTAGAACATCGTATGCTTCCATGTAGACTTTGCATGGTTCCATGCAGAGTCCAGCTTCTCCGAGTGTCCACTGACACCACACCGGAATCTTTTCGCTTGTAGATTTCCATGTCCCGGGGGTCTCTGGAAGATGAGGACATTACTTCTTGCTGCCCTTCCTGTCAAGGGATACCATCTTCAGTAACTGGGGAAATCTGAGCTTTCACTTCCTCAGTGGAGGCGCCCTGTGCCTCCCTAGTGGCTTTTCCTCCATTCTCTGCCCCTTGTACTTTCCTAGCAGTTTCCACTTTTCTTCCCTGGAGGATGAACACCGTGTTAGATTCTGCCTTGGAGCATGTGCATGTGTGTGTGCGTGTGTGTGTGTGTGTGCACGCGCATGTGCATACATGCATGCATGCTGGGGTGTGGTTACCCTGAACTGTCCTGCATATGGCATCTACTTTATATTTCTTATGCTGTGCTTTTCCATTGAGCTCAAAGGATGTTCTCTCCTTAGCAGTGGCTGCTTTTTGCCCTGCAGGGCATAGTAGTTTTCCTTACTCTGCAGAGGTTGCACCTGCATTTTAATTTGCAGAGTCCAAATAACTCATGTTTCACAAAATTAGATCTTTGTTTTTCAAAATGCACAGGCATCGGCCCCTTGCTCTTATCTGCCCTGCATCCCACGAGCCCTACTTTAAGAGCGCATCCACACTCTGACCTCTCCTTGACACTTTCACAGCAGTCACCTCAGCCCAAGTCAGTTTCATTCTGTACCCAAATTATTAATAACACTTCCTAGTGTCTTTCTGTTTTAGAGATAGCTGCCCTCTTTCCTCATCCTGTTCAAATATAAGTGAGAGGGTGCCGGTTTTCTTCTCAGGGCTGCCCGCCAACTTTCACATCACTCAGCATGAGTCCGGCGTTCCCGCGTGTGCATGGGCTTCGTGTGACCCAGCACCGTCTCTGCTGCCACCTCTTCCTGGGCTCTCTCTGACTCCTTTCCTCTGGGTTTACCCGCTTGAGGCACACTGTGCTCCTTGCTAGGAGTCCCCCTGCCTTGGGCTCTGGATCTTGCTGCTGCTTGTCTTACAGTGCTTTTCCCTCCACACCTGGGAAGGTCTGCACTCAAATGTCATCTTCTCAGAAAATCTTCTAATTCCCCAAGGTCTTGATTGTCTCTTTCCACCTTCCAAATTTCATTTATTTTTCCCCATAGCACTTAAAATAATTTCACCTTCTGTATGTTTTTCTTATCTTATTTACTTGCTGTCCACTTCCGTCATTAGCATGTAAGTTCTCTGAGGGCAGAGCGTTTTGTCTGGTTGTTCACTGGTATATTCCCAGCACTGGAAAAAATAAATCAAGTATGTAGTAGTTGCTAATCAGTACTCATTGAATAAATAGATGAATTTAATGTTGTTGTATTGCTTTGTGTGTTTTCTACAATAGTATTTATTCTTTTGAAAGTGGTTGTTCTGTGTCTCTTCAAGAGCTAATGAAAAGCCGGAGATTTAACTCAATGGTTCCAGCATTTGCCTAGTAAGTGCAAGGTCCCGAGTTCAATCCCCGGTAGCCACATACTGCGGTGCCAGGCGCGGTAACTCACAAACTAATGGCATATAATCACCAAATGTCAGGTGTTATCACTAACATCAGGGTCAGAGTACAAAGGTGAACATGAAGCCTGGGCTGTGGGCAGCTCATGTCCAGGCAGAAGTCAGGCAGCTGGAGGACATGGCAGGAAGAGAGCTCAGGTGGTTTGGGAGAGAGCCACACACAGCCACCACTCATGAAATGCCGGACACCTTCTTGTTGCTCACCCTTGTGCTCCCACATTGCCTAGGAGGAGGTGAACTTGAGGGAGGTCACAGGAACTTTCCGCGGCTACGTGTCTTTGTGTTAGAAAGGTAAGATGGCTTGGAGTGGTCCTAATGGTCGAGCTATAGCAGATGCCACTCTGTGTCTGCAATGGAGAGTTTTGTCACCATGTCTAAACACTTACTTCTTCTCTGGTAATAACATGTTAATGTGTGCTTCAAGGTGCTTTGGGCTTAAAGGCCTTTCACCTTAAGGAGGGAAAAGATTATATAGTCATATACATATTTCCCATCATTGAATATTCTGAAAGTGTGTCATGGGCATTGTAAATGAGGACATGAGGGACTCAATCTCAGGGATCCTCTTTGTGAAGCTTCTATGACCTTTAGACAAAGTTTAAAGCCTTTTTTTTTTGTAGCCATAGTTCTCAGATGCACATCACTAATTATCAGAATTGTTGATAAATGTATGATTATTTACATAAATCCTTCATCAGATGGTGGAAGGCCCTGAAGGAGAGTTTTTGTCTTGATTGTCTCCATCTGTTTTCAGTGCTTCTGAAAGTGTTGGTTGAAGAAACAGAGCCATAGAAATAATCTACACTTTAACCTAGAAATCTATTGAAAACATGAACTGAGTGTGTGAGAGTTTAGTCTCTCTGAATCTTGAGTTCTGACATCACAGTTGGACAGTAAGATACCACTGTGTTATAATTGTGAACCATCTCTTTGGAATAGGACAATGAAAACACACACAAAAAATGGACTGTTAAAGTTGAGGTGCAGACAGAATTTGGAAATGTCACATAGGACCCATAATTAAGAACCGTAATTGACTAATAATCTACCAAGTGCATTCACATTATTTAATTATTATAAATCTCATCAAGGTGGAAAGGTATTATCTTATTTTTCAACTGAAGACTCTTTAGACACATTAGGTTAACTTTGAACTTAAATAAGTCATAGATTAAAATAGTGGAGGCTGCTTATAAAACTAAAATCTTCTAATTTTAAGTCAGAATCCACTATGCCAAGCTCTTTCTAGAGTACTGAACTTTGTGTTGTTATGACTCTACATTATAGTCTTTGTTAATGGTAACTGGAAAAATGTGTTGTATATTGCTCATTTTATATGTTTTCTTTTTACAGAATGTTTTGGATTATGATTTGATAAAAATTCTAAAATGCTGTTTATATTTTAATCATCTCAATCTGTTAAATGGGTTTATACCTCTCTATGTCCCTGAATAACTTTAAGTATTTTAGGATAATCATTGGAAACCCAGATAGACACAATTTTATAATTTTAGGGAGTGGTTTAGTGTTCATGATTTTAGTTCTTTCTTGCATATCATGATCTTTCAAAGATTTGTGGTAAAACCCAGAGTAATGTATTTCCAATGCTCTTTGCCCAAGAAACTATGAAGTATGGGGCCGGAGATTTAGCTCAGTGGTTCCGGCGCCTGTCTTGCAAACGCAAGGTCCTGAGTTCGATCCCGGTAACCACATACAATGTTTGGTGTGGTGACTCACGCCCACCAACAATCAACCAGCAATCAGCACCACATACCACAGTGCTGGGCGTGGTGGCTCATGCCTGTAATCCCAGCACTCGGGAGGCAGAGACAGGAGGATTGCTGAGTTCGAGGCTTGCCTGGGCTACATAGTGAGCTCAGGGTCAGCCTGAGCTACAAAGCGAGACCCTGTCTCAAAAAAAAAAAAAAAAAAAAGAAACTCTGAAGTATGTACTTTATATATGAGAGAAGGTAAATATAATCTTTTCAAATGAATGATAGTGATATGAAGTAGCATATATTAATATGAAAAATGTTAACTTCTTTGAAAAGTATCAAGTAAATACCATATCTTTTCTCTGGTATGAGAACCTGTAGATGTAAATGAATTCTAGAATTTATGATAGATTTTGTTAAGTAGGAAATATTCAAAGGGAATATGGTAGGGGAAAGAATAAGTATGATTTGAAAAGAAAAAGAAAGCACATGTATGTAGGGGGTGAGGTATTGTGGGGTGCATAGGGATATTGGTAAAAATGAGAATTAACTCATGTCATATACTGGTACAAATTCTCCAATGTTGAGTGTGATTGTGAGCTGTATATAAAATGTACCAATAAAGAATTCAGTTTAAAGAAAAAGTATCAAGTGATGTTTGACTTAATACAAGAAGCCTTCAGGGACCGTAATGAACAGATAGGAAAGCATATTTTACACCTGTATATTTAAAATATCTAAGTCTGGTTTCTTTCCAGTACTACCAATTTCATTGATTATGGTTATTCTTCCTTTTTTTGCACTTCATCCAAGTTCCTAGACAATTCAAAGCAGTTAGATGATCGATCTGTGTATGTTTGTTGATTGATTGCATTCATCATAAACCACAATGGAAAAAGTTGTCACAAAGATCTCAATTAAATAATATACAAGTTGCCGTGAGCAAACATCTCATAGCTGAATTTTAGCTCAATACAGTGGGTTACAGTATTTCATTTCATATTGATTAGACAGTGTAGCGATTGCAGATAGGGGCTGAAAATGATCTCTAGAGAAATTCCATCCTCACGGTGTCTGTGCAGGTATGTTTATCTGTGAAGTGAGGTGAGAGTGTTACGAAGGTTCATGAAGTAGGTATTGATCTAGAATCTGAAATTTGGTCAAGATAATTTTCAGAGGGCATAAGCATTTCTTTAAAAAGTTATAAAATGATATAAACTGTAACATCACTTACAGATCATAGTAGCAAGGACAGAACTAGCATTCTACTTCCTATGCTTGTGATAGAATGGGAAGGGCAGCACTCATGGTCCATGTAAGATCAGTGCTTTCTTGTTACAGGAGCCTTGAATTATGCAAGACATGGTTAAAGCCAACTGCACGAAGATGTAGGACCCAACACATCCATTTGATGGAATTATTAAAGATATTGAAAGTTTTGCTTAAGAAGTCTGAGCAGTGTGAAAGTTTGTTATGAGGACAGATCAAAGATTGTGTTAGGTAGATAAAATTATAGGAAACACTGTTATTCTTATGGTCAACATGTACATGAGAAGAGACTTATGAAAACATAGAGATCATTTGATTGCTGGTGTTACATTTTACTGATGAAAAAACCCCAGAGCTCAGCATATTTTAGCACATCTCATCCTTGGTGGAGCTTGACCTAGCTCACAGTTGTCTGCCCCTCAATGTTATGCCTTTTTATATAGTATACATGATATTCTTTTTGGAGTCAAAAAGTTTTAGGGAAAATATCTGAATGGTACTCTAACAGTGTTTTTCTTTATTTAAATTTGTTCAGCTTTAATTTTCTTTTAACTTTTTCCTATCCTTATTCACTGATTCTTTTCTTCTCTTTCCTATTCTTTTCTCCTTTTCTGTACTTTCAATGAGAAAGAATCATATTTTGATGAAGCTTATGCCTTGGCTCATCGTGTCCCTGGATTCTCTCCTAGTCCTTCACCAGTCCTTCCTCTCCCAATTTTACTGTGTCCTTTTGGAAGCCTCTTAACCTGTCTCAGGCTTTTCTTCTCTGTTGAGATTACTGGAAATAATCAAGAGAATTTTTACATGTTCTTCTGGGAGTGACACTTACTGAACCTTAGATATTTTAAATCTGAGCAATCGGAAAATTTGACTCCTGCTCTGTAGCTCTTGTTTTGTGAATTGTCTTTTTTGACCTTAGCATATGCCTTTTCTGGAGAATTTATACTAATTTGGCCTTTCAAAGGTTTTTAAGCAGAGAGACTCTTTGCCTTGGCCTCCCAGGGGTAGTGGGTAGAGGTGTAAAATTATGGTGTTTATCTCGTGTTTTTAATTAACATGTTTGTTTTTAGGGTGTCTTTTCTTCTCTGACATTTCTCCCTCTGGACTCAGCAGGTTTTTCAATCGCTGGCTCTCCTGGCAGGAGAGCATCCTCTGAGACAGGCCCTGGAGATGTTAAGAGACTCTGGAGATCTTGAGAGATGTTAATTAGTAGGAGTAAATAAATGCCCTGTTTATTCGTATGCGCATTTTAATGCTGTCCTTTCCTTTTTTAAATTAAGAAGTAGAAAATGTGCCTGTGCTTAAATGTAGTGTAAAGTTTCCAGTATTCCTTTGGGTGCTGGAATATTTTCCCAGGTTGTGGAAAATATGTTCAAAGGAATTTTTTCTCTTCGGAGTGTCCTTCCTCCATTTTATTGCTTTCCATTACTGCAGCCCCTTGTACAAAAGTGGTATCTGAATAGGAATATTATATTATAATCTGCTATAGTAACCATACTTACTTATTTTCAGACATTTTACAGAACTGGAATTAAAGAAATAGAGGCTTTAGAATTGCCTTTTATTTGCATAAAACTTTTTTAAAATCTGAAAATATAAAAATTTAGAGTGACAGAGCAAGAGAGAACTTTGAGAATGTCTTCCTTATTCTTATCTTACAGCAGCCTCATCCCTAAGACAGCTCAAGAAAATGAAATGCTGGCCTAGTTGGAAAGTCATTAAAATTATTTTCAAAACTTTCCTGCTCTCCTCCTTTCAAAATGTACTAAGTCATGCTAGTGGGACTTGCTTATTAATATTTTACAGAAGAATATCCTATTCAAAAGAAGCACTATATTGTGACTTTGCCACTTCCTACTTACTCTTTGACCCTGGGTAAGGTGTTTAATTTCATTTAGCTCTGGCATTCACAATACTAAATGGGGTAATAATATTTTTGACCATTTGGTAAAGTATTTCATGAAACATATTCACAACCCTAGTTATTACATAGCACTGAAAGATTGTTTTAGGATAGAGTTCTGATTAAAAGAGAACAATAATCTGTAGTCTCGAAAAGGTAGAGCAGTAAGTGAAAGGATATTGATTCTCAAGATGTTAGGAGGTAGTAAGAAAGCCCGTGTGTAAAATTTCCAATTCCAGACTATTTCCAGATTACAGACAAAAATGTGCATATGTTGAAACTATTTTTGATAATCTTTGTGGGAACTTGGAGATATTTCTGAAGTTAGGCAACAAATATGTGATATTTGAAGAACCATCTAGAAAACCTAATAATATTATGGATATGATGGTGTAGTATTGCCTGGAATCTAATATAATTAGCTGGATTTATACATTAAGGTTAATGCAATTAGAGTGCTAGTAAATGATTCATGAATAGTTTTTTCTATCAAGAATTTGAAAAAATTTATAATAAGAATACTAGTACCAAAAATGTGCCATAAATGAAAGAAAAGAATCACCACTGTGGATCAGAAGAACCCAAGAATGTTATTCTAAGCCCCAACATATGTTACTATTGAACTTTGGATTTATGCCCAGTGTTCTTGGAAGCCAAGTTGACAAAGAAGCTAGGATCAGTGTGGCATTACTATTGTCTAGCAGATGACAGTAAATTGGTTCCTCAGGAGTTAACTTTCCCTAATGCTGATTTTTAAAAGAGATAAATCACATGGGAACAAAAATGATGAGCACTGATTTAACAGGCAATTCCTGAAACACAATTTGTGAAGCAAATGCTGTCTTTTAAAGCAACCTTGGGGAAAAAGTCTGAAGGTTATCATTGTCAGTTCAGCAAACGCATTTTTGGCAGAAAGCTAATATGATCTGTGTACGTGAGCTACATGTGGTTGTAGTTGACCCAAGATATAAAGTACATACAATACTGCCTCTGTGTTCTTCAGTACGGTTCTTTCACATCACTTCACTTAGTCGGAATCTGAGAAGATTTTGTAAGAGATTTGAGAAGACAAAAATAGGATTATTGCAGACTGGGAGTTTTAGCATGAAAAGTGTTTGCAGATCAACTAGGAAGGTAGTGAAGTCAACACCTATCAGGAAAACAGTGTGTCTATGCTGTGTTTCTTGAAGCTCTGAGTTCATTAGGAGTATTTTGGGGCACTTGGCTGGTAGGAAGGAAGAGAAATATTTGGAGAATGTGTTAATCATTTTGCTATCACTGGGGCCAAATATCTAGAAATTATTACCTAATGGAGGAGGACTTATTTTGACCCACATTCAGAAGATTCTGTCTGTAGTTCACTGGTCCAAGGCAGAAATCACATGACAAAGAAGGGCTCAAACTATGGCATCCAGGAATCACAAACAGAGAGATGGGGGGGCAAGAATAGTTCTTCCAGGTCATGCTCCTGGTGACACCTCTTCCTGTCAGACCACCTCCTAATAGCACTTCAGTAATGAACACAGTGCATAATCAATCTACTGATGAATACAGCACACCTGTGATTCAATCACATTCTGAAAGCCCCTCCTCAGAACCCTTGAGATTTGGGGGGAGGGGTTTTATATCCAAATCATAATGGGTTATAAGATTAAGCAGCTCACTTTTATTCTGATTATGTGGTGGTTTTGTAAAAACACTTTGTATGACAAATAATAAAAGGTTATTTGCTTGAAAATGTTTGAAAACTGCTGTCATAATGCATGGCTAGAGTGATTTTGGTCACATTGCTTATTTTAGTATATGTGCTGCTGAAGCGAGCACTGGTCACATTGCTTATTACAGCAATTTTAAAAATCCATAATAAACTTTCACTGATTGGTATAGCTAGAACACTTTCTGAAGATCTAGTCAAATGAATTATTTCCTTGGAAATGCAAATGTATTATTTCCTTGGAAGAGTAGGAAATGGGGAAAGAAATAAACAAAAATAAGTATCAATTTCCTTTTGAAGAAAAATATCCAAAGCTACTGATTTTAGCTTTAGAATAATATACTAATCCATAATTCATTAGCTTTTTAAAAACAACTTTGGCTAGAAAACAAGGACAAAATGTATTTTCAGACCAATGTAGGGTAATTAAAACAGCACCTTATAGAAGCACACAAAAAATAATTTTATTTCCAATTTATTTGGAATTGGAGAATGCTTGTAATTTATACAGTTGTTTATGATAAATTTAAGACACTAAAGCACAACCATGGCCATTTGTTCTGTTTTGATAACCTTGAGTATTCTGATGGAAAAACAGCAAGTTTTGCATGAATAGCTCATTGCTAGGTGTCTGTATTGACACCAAGCAGGTCAGACCATAGCTGCTGAAGTCACTAGAATTAAGGGCGACCAAAAGTAGATGAAAGGCTATATTTAACTTGTTTGAAAGAAAAATTGTAGATAAATAGATATAAGGCCTTTATTTATATCCCTTTTTATAACTGAAATAGAATTTTAACATGTCTTAGGATTATAAAGTCTTGTCATCAGTTTCAGAGTCCTTTATCCCTCTTCAATTTCTGAAAATCTGTTGATTAGCATTTTGGTAAGCGAATTTGTGAATTTCTACATAGAATGTTTATATGTTGTGAAAAACTACATATTTGAGTTGGGTATAGTTGTGCACACATTTAATGCTAACTACCCAGGAGGCTGAGGGTAGTTTGTGACCATTCAGGGCAATTTACTGAGACTCTGTTAAAACAAACACAGACACAGACATACTCATACACTACAGACATGCGCGCATACACACACACACACACACACACCGAGACTGTTAAAACAAACACAGACACACACACAGACACACACACACACAGACACACACACACACACACACACACCCCAATTCCACTCTCACCAAACCTCTAGAAAAACTCTGTTTTTAACAATTGAGAATAGATTTAATTACCATTTTGTGTTTTTTGCTGTTCTGTAACTTTTAATTACAAGCATTTTCTTATGTCAAACATTATTTGAAATTTGTATAATCTTTTAGGGCTATAAAGTATTTTGTCTTAAAGTTATACTATAATTTATTCATCTCTCAATCATTAGGATATTGAATTCTAATTTTTATTAGAAAATTATATAATATCTCTAGCTTTATACTTCAGTTTCTGAGTTAATAATTCCTCAAAGATGAGTTCATAGAAGTGGAATTACTAGACAAATTACAGAGTTTTTGATGTGTGTGCATGTGAGCTTTCAAGCTGTTTTGCAAAAGTACATCGATTTGAAATGGCACTGGCAATATATTAGTTTGTGTCAAATGGTTGTGCTTTTTTACTGTATAACACCTACAACTTCACAATCTGAACAAAAATATGTGTGTGTGTGTGTTTGTGTGTAGTTTCTGCCAGATATCACACATTACTATGGCAGGTAAGTAAAAAATAATGACCTAATTGAGATACCTTTTGCTTCATTAATTTGGAGAAATCATGAGATCTTTTATTTTTATCTTTTCATATTTTGTGCAATGACTTTCAGTGTATCTGATTATGAAAACACAGAAAGTAAAGGGAACCAGGACCTAAGTAATGCTGGAGCAGGTGTGGGCATCAAGGCTTCTCACTTGAATGGACACCCACATGCGGTGAGTGAGCAGTTCGAGGGCGAGGACACCATTGTGCTAGAGTCAACTCTTTGCTTAGGTGCAGAAAATAAAAGTTATTTTTGGGGTGAAAATGAGAATTAACTCTTGTCATATACTGGTACAGATTCGCAATGTTGAGCATGATTGTGATGTATATATAAAATGTACCAATAAAGAGTTCAATTTTAAACATTTTTAAAAGATTCCTATTTGCTTTTAAAATTTTTGAGCATCATCAGCAAAATTTCTTCTCATTGTGTTATAAATAATCTGTTGAGAAATATACCAGGCCTAGATGACTTGTCCTTCTTCTCCAGTGGAAGAGGGAATTTAGCCCAGTATTCTGAAAGGATCCTTTAGTAGCTATGTCATGTTAAAGGAGTCAAGGCAAAAAGGGATCTAGGCCTGTTATGATCATCCATTGTCCTGTGCGGTGACTTCTTGTGGATCCTCTCATCTTCGTCTTCTGTACCACTTCCTGAGATCTGTGTGGTGATCAGGTTTGTCTGGGCAGAGCCTGCAGGTGCAGGTTGGTGAACTGTGAGTGATTAGGGCTTGTTTGGGGTCAAACAGGGGAAAACAATACTCTCTAACCCTGGAAGTGTGCTCTAATACAAGTTAGTCTTCTGAGCTCATGAGTTCTCTGGCATTTCTCCATTGATTTCTCTGTTGAAGGGGATGGTGCTGATCACACTACTTTGAGATACTGGAAAACCAACTGTATGTTACCAAGCTCGAAGCTGAATCTGTCAGTCTTCCATAGGTTTTTTCAAATAAGAGGTATCAGTTTAGGAAAGATAATGGTATGGGAGAACAAAAGAGAGTATTATTGACAGAGACAAAGTTTGATATAGTCTTTCTTTCTAATGGGTAAATAATATAAAAAACAGTATCACTGGACCTGTTCTGGCATGTTTGCAATTCCAGCATGCTAGGAGGCTGAGGCAGGAGGATTGCAAGTTCAAGCTCAGCCTGAGCAATCTAGCAACTTAGTGAGAACTTGTCTCAAAATTAGAACCTAAAAAGATGCTTCAGATGTGTCTCAGTGTAAAGGCACTGGGTTCAGTTCCCAGTACTGAAAGTAATATTATCCAACAGAAAAACAAAATGTCATTCAAGAGTTCCTTAGGACGTATCTTAAAGATTTTCACTTATAACTGTACAGATCACTATGTTTCTAAGCTAGAAAAGGAGTGAACACTGCCATCAAATTGTAGTTTGAGAAGTTTAGATTGGACTGAGGAACATCAAACACTGGAAAAGCTTATCTTGGGAGACTGTGTGACCCCCAAGAGGGAGGCAGAGGTACAGGTAAGCCTGGTTCTGAAAGCATTGAGGTCATACCCTGAGGAAAACTGTTCACAGAGTGCGTGGAATGTGACAGGCAAGCCATGGCTATGGAATGTTTGTGGGGTCTTATCGAGTATGAGAAGGACAACAAAGAATCACTTGGTGAAACAAACCAGCAAGAAAGAAGGGAAAAAGTCATCTCAGGTACAAAGTAGAGGGGCCAATGCACTTTGAAATATCAAAGGCTTGGGAGGAGTTGACTAGACAAAACGCTGCACAAAGAAGAGGAAAAAGGAGAACAGTAAATATATGTGCTTGGTATGCCTACAGGAAGCATCATGTGCATAGAAATGCTTTGGTTTGGTGGCTGGAAGAGATGAATAAAATGTAAATAGCTCTTTTATTTAAAACATTTCAAGCAATTATCTACAAGAGTATTAAATAGTGATTGATTTTTAATTGAGATACTGATGTGCCTTCAGATTGAATACAATACAATACAATACAAAAATTGATTTGTAAATTATGATTCCCTGAAAATTATTGAGATTTGTTAGTATTGAGTTTTGAAGTTCCTAGTGCTCATGATTATACTTAAACAAATGTTTCAGCAACTGTTCTGGAAAAAGGCACAGGCTACAAAGGATAAAAATTCTTTATTGGTACAATTTATATACATCTCACAATCACACATAACATTGGGGAATTTGTACCAATATACAACACAAGTTAATTCTCATTTTTACCCATATCCCTCCCTACCACACCTCCCCACCCCCTATATACGTGCTCTTTTATTTTCTTTCAGAATCCTATTTATTCCTTCCCCTCATTACATTCCCACACCAAATTTCCTTTCGAAGCTTCCCATTCTACAAAAACTGTCATGCTTTCTAGAGCTCATTTGCATCTACAGGTGCTCATATCAAAGAAAAGATCCGGTATTTGCCTATCTGTGATCTATTTATTTCACTTATTAGTGTGTCCTCCAGGTGTATCCATTTGCACATAAATGAATCAGTAAAGAAAATGTTTTTTTTTTATAAAATGGAGTATTATTTTGTCATAAAGCATGGCAAGATTGATTCATTTATGTACAAAGCATTTTAGTAAGATGTGATTTAATTCCAGGAAGCTTCAGTGTCCACAGGGAGCTTTGGCAGTGAGAGATCCAGTGAGGTGGGTGTGAGCAGCAGAGCAGAAAGCAGTGGAGTGAATTTGCCTTAGGGGAGGATGTGAGGCTTCCCTGGCTGAGCCTTGAAAGGCAGGGAGTTTGGGCCTGTGGAGACAGGAGGCAGAATCGAGGAAGTCCTGGGCATCAGAATGTAGGTGATGATACATAGAATCTGGCATGGGCAGGTGTTTTTGAAAAGCCAGCAAAGCTTGTGAGGAGCAAAGAGTGCTGTCAGAGCCAGAAGAGACAGTGCTGGGGGAGGAGAGAGCTGGCAAGGGCATTAAGAGAGAGGAGATGATGACAGCTTGCCCTGGGCCAGTAAGTAAAAAAAACAGAAATTGACCAAGTCCTGAGAAGCGAATTGTGAAGGAAGCCTGAGTAGTCCCTGGTAGAACTGACCCAACACGATGGTGGTGGAACTGGTAGCATGATGTTAGGCCAATGAAACACTGGAGGGAAGGGGTCAAGGGAATTAGACCTTTGGTCCTGTCCCATTTTTCTTTTTCTTCCTTTTACTCTGCCCACTGAGTCCCTGCTTTGTGGTTGGCTCTCTGCAGGGTAATGTAATGTAGAGAAAAACAGACATGGAAAACATGCCTTTGCCTCTCAAGTGCTCATGGTCCAGTCTGAGGAATGGGATCTATGTGTGTGTGTGAAATACTAAGCACACACACCGTTAAAGACAATACAGCCACTGTGTGAATTCAGAAGAGAAGAACAAGATGTTTCTGTTCTTTAGAAGCTAATCTTAGGTGCAAATATGCAAAGTGTACATGGGTATCAAGTAATAAATGAGGTCAGACTCACCAGTTCTGGCTCCAATTTGCTATTAACAGATTTCTCTTTGAGGTGCTCTTGAAGATGTTCACATATCTCCATGTGTTGTCACCCACATATGCAGAGATCAGAGGAATATTAAATAAGTTTGTGACAAGTTATTCCTGCCCTCTTATTATTTATTGAAATTCCTTACCCCTAGGGATTATTTTTCAGTTGCTTCTTTTGAAAGCATTCTTATAGTTCAAAAATATTTATTGAACTGATGAAGAGCGTGACTTGCCAATTTACTGAATCCCAGCTTTCAAATACAGCCCTTCTAGATGGAGAGAAGCCTGCAGAAGACTTTTGGATTGGGATATCTTATGTAGATAATGTGTTAGCATAGGATTCAAGCTTGAGTTTTTTGTATCTTTGAGTTGTGAAGTAGCCCACTCACCTACTTGTTTAAAGTCTCTGTGATTTTAGTAGAAGCTGTAAGATTTTATTCCTGGACAACAGCTTTCAAATATCTTAAAAGAATCTAAAATGGAGTGGTTATTTTATACTTCCCTCTTAATAGCACCAGGGATAAAATACTGGTATCTTTTGTTACCATCTGTTTTCTAGTTTCTAGGTCTATTTTTATTTCAGTTTCTATTCTGTTAAAAATTCTATTCTATTTATACAGTGTATATATAGTTGGAAATACGAGATTTTTTTTGCATCTTATATTTTATGAGACAAATTACTTGATCACTTTGGAAGATACAGCTATTTATGAAATTCAAATATGAAAACCAAAAGTAAGAAAAAGAAGAAAGTATTTGCCCAATGAATGTACCCCATTGTTCTTTCCAAGGGCAGTGGTGAGGGTCACTTGCCAGGAGAATCCTCTCTTGGCATCCAGTCTACTGCTGTGCACTCAGGGTAGACACAGGTTCAAGAGAAATATGGCCCATAAAAGTGTGGCAGTGGGGGCCCTGGAAGGCTTTTTTTTTCACTCTGTCTCTACTCTTTTGGGGCTTACTTCTCTAATTAAAATTGGTGTTTTGGAAAAGAGAACATGAATTCAGAATATGGTAATAAATTATATCCTTGCCTCAGATGGAATTAAAATGACTTCAGACTTGAAATTTCCCTGCCTCTGAAAACTTAATTTGATATTTTCTGTTATACACGAAGCAGTGCTTTGCAGAGGCACAGACTGCAAGATTAATTGAGGCAGCCATCTCTTCTGGCGCATCTAATCTTACATCTAATTATCTGATCATCTGAATCACAAATACAGTAGTTAAAGGGTATCTGTTGAAAGGGCAGCCTTAAAATGTAAATATTAAGGAGTGCTCCGGGTTTCAGGAAACAGACATGCAGACTTGTAATAGCCCTTATGTTATTTGTGGCATGAGGGCAGCAGGTCACATAAAAATGTGGTTACATCACTCTGTCAACTGAAATGTGAAGATACTTCTGAAGTCCATACTAGGCTTGTTTTGACAATTAACCTCCATTAGTATTCAAGACCACATAAGAGTGAAACTCTTAGAAGGCTCTCTTTTCATGAATGTACTGTCAAATTGACTTCATCCTTTAAATAGGACTGTAGTCACAGTAAATGATGAGTTGATATTTATACAAAGCATAACCTTAATTAAAATATTATGAGCAATTAAACCCAGTGTTCATGGAATTATTGTACATTTACATGTAACAGAGTAAAAACATTGCATAGGACTGTTAAGCTTTTTTGTATGAATCTAATTAACTTTGACAGGCTTTGGGCTTTTCTCCCTCTTATTTTTAGAAGTGCTGTAGATAAATCCACTTGCATCTGGAAAACTTCAAACAGTTTTGATCAGCATTTCAGGTCTGATTTAAAATATCTATATTGAGACTGTCTTAAGTACAGAGTTGATAGACTCGCAGCACATTACTTCTCTTAGCAGGAACGCAGATGTGGCAGAGTTCAGCTACAGACTGGAGCCACTAGTGGATACTCATTTTGTCACAGGTTAGTGTCAAGTGGTCACTGCTGTGATCGGGTCTTTGTATATATTTGGCTCTTGTTAAAGCTGGAGATGTGATAAAGTGAACTCACACTGCCATTCCCTGAGAGACAATTTGGAGGGAGGTATCTTTACACTTTTGTAGCCTTCAGAGAACAGGCACATCAGGAGCAAATCCAGGTTTCCATGGAATCCCAGTGTCTTCTTGTGTTTCATGAATACTATGGTTTTCACAAAACTTGTGTTGATATTTAATTGCCATTACAAGTGTTAAGAAATGGGACCTTTTAGAAGTGACTTAATTTTTCAGGCTCAGCCTTATGATTGGATTAATACTGTTAGCACAGGAGTGCGTAATAATCAAGGCGTGGATTCCTGATGGAAAAGGTAAGCTTGGCCTGAATTTTCTTTGTGTTTGCTGTGTACTTATTTGTTTTTCTGCCATGTTATCATGTGGCATATAGTCCAGATGTCAGCATGGCATACTAGGAATTCTCAGCCTTCAGAACTACTAAGCAGGTAATTTGTTACAGAAGTAGAAAATGGAGGAGTACAGTGAGTGAAGAATGAAGTCCTCCTGAGAACTTTGCATTATGACGTGAAAGCTGTTGGAGTTCCTGTCTCTGTCTCTGTCTCTATCTCTGTGTTCTGAGAATGGAACTCAGAACTTACACAGTGAAGTACATCAGGTCACCCCTCTTTTAAATTTTGAGGCCAGATATATGGGGGTCTTACCATGTCTCTGAATTTTCCAGGCTGAATACAAACCCTACCTCAGCCTCCCATGGTTTTGAATTAAAGACATGCTCGACCATATCTAGTTCTAGTTTACTGTTAATTCCCCCCAAATCCATGAAGGATCAGCCCTGTGAAGAGCTAAGAATTTCCCTTTTGAATTTCTCAATTGTGCTAAAAAGCAACAACCATGAAAACAAGCATAATAATCATACCAGTTTATTCAGCATCACCCTTTCAGGTGGATCACATGTATTATTTTAATTAATCTTTACCCAGATTCTATGAAGTAGATATTATGCTCAACTTAATGATGAAAAATTGTAGATTAAAGCATTTTATTGTCATTCTCAAAGGCACATGACTAGAAAGTATTAGTGCTATTAAAATGAAACTGGACCAAGTAAGTTGGCACTGAATACTTAATGAAATCAAAGCAAAAGTGTAATTCTACATGTAACAATATAAATAACATGTCTCCTTAGATAACAAATTAAAAACCAGTAATTATTCATATACAGTGATACCTCAATTCATGAACTTGAATTTGTTTTATGATTTGGGAGAGAAATCTACATTTGTGTTTGCATGGGGAAGATGGCCACAGTTTTGCTTGTCACCTGATGTAGAGTTTGTGAACTGAAGTAAAATTTTGCTGAGTACTTTCATTTGAGAACGGAATTGTTTGTGGACAGAAATGTCCTAAGTCAAGGTACCTTTGTTGGTCTATCAGATCATATTAAGCTTCATGTAACTTTTATGATAATGTATTGATAAAATTTTTCTATGTTATCATTGGCTGTTATTGTTAATCATTGCTGTACTTAAAATTTTATCATAGGTATGTATTACAGGAAAAATAATAGACTTGGATATTGTGGTTTCAGACGTACAATGAGGGCCTTGGGACATACACCATTGGAAAAGGGAGGACTATGCCATGCATATAAATAGACATATAGATAAATAAAAATAGAGACAGGTGCATAAGATGGTTGGCAGTGGTTATTTTGAGGTGGCTGGGCAGTGGAAAACGAAGTAAGTAGATGCTCAAATTTTGTTCACTATATTTTGTTTAAATCTCTAATAAATATGTTGATTAGATAATTACATAAAGATCAGGAAAAATATTTTGCTTCTAATGCAAATCAAGCCATCCTTAAGGAGAGTGGTCCTGGGTGTGGTCGTGCATGCCTGTAATCCCAGCACTTGGGAGGTTGTGGCAGGAGGGTCGCCTCAAGTTTGAGGCCATCCTGGGCTACATGGTGAATTCAAGGCCCCCCTGTCTCAAAAATAGTAACAAACAAAGAAGAGTGGTGACAGTACTCATTTCAGGTGGGCTTGTTTGACTCCAATATTTGTGCCTTCTTAGTCAAACAGTAAGACCTTTAAAAAATGTATATTGTATAAAACATCCCATGAAAAAAGATACCATCATCCAATATCCTCTTGTTCCTCATAAAATCCTTCTTATTATACACAAAGGACTGATGAATACATCACAATTTCATTTTCATTGCATTTAAGCAATCTATACTGAGCACCTGTGACATCCCAGTGGCAGCGTGAAGGCCTGAGGAGTTGCAGAAATGCATGGAGACTCTGTCCGTAGGTGTGAAAGACAGATGAACAGACAGACTAGTGCTCAGAAAACTGACACAGAGCTATCTGTGTGGAGACAGTGGGGGAACAGTGTGTGTAGGCTTTAAGGGGTATGACTATTAGAAGACAAGGACTCACATAACACTTTACTTGGTACCCAGGTGGATGTCTAGGAGTTGACCATGATAGAATACACCTAGAAGTAGCCTGTATTCTCAAAGACTGTGTGTTACAGGAAAGTGAAAATAAAAACACAGGAAAATATTGCAAAACACAAGAATCAGGATTACTGTTCCCTGAGTCCTAAGTGAGACAGGGACTTGGCTCTAATAAAACAAGATAAAAAAGAATCAACACTATTGGTGAGAATTTTAGAAGGTTTCATAAGGAAAACAAATATAGTCCCATAGCAATTCCTCTATGAAATAAGAGTGGCCAGAAATCCTGTTTTGCACTTTGAAGTTGGCCTTTGAGTAGTCTCTATTTATCCTCTGACTCTTGTTAGGAAAACAAAATAACAGACTCATTAACAGCAGATGAATTCAATTAGTAAATTACTATATGCCTTCATTTAGGATAATATATTTATATATACTAGTATTTTACACACACCCATATATATATACTCACACACACACACGTGTGTGTGTGTGTGTGTGTGTGCACATGCTTATGGCTTTAAACAGAATCAGGAACACTTGGTTAGAAAAAAAAGATATCTGTTTTAGCAAATAGAAATATCAAGAAGCTACCACTTTAGGGAGTTTCTTGTCAGAGGCAATAAAGTTGAATTCTGCATCCCTGTTAGGATATTAATATGTAATCCTGTATCTAAAATACCTAACATAGTGCTGGCTCAGTATAGTATATGCGCTGCCGAAGCAAGCACCTGGCCCAGTATAGATGCATCATAAGATTTGTTCTGTTCTTTCTTCACAAAGCTTTGGTGCTTCAGACTGGGAATGTTGTCAGATGGCATGGTGCCCCATAGTCCCTGGCATGTTCTGTCCCACCTAAAGAATTGGCTGGGACAACCAAGGAAAAGGTAAACACAATTTCTATTTAATGGAAAAGAAGAAAAGGGAAGAATGAAGAGAGAAGGGCAAGGAGAGACACATTCTGCTAGTAGGATGGATCACTGCAGAAACAGGACAACAGGAGAAAAGGAAGTTTGCAGTTGCAGTGAAGTCAGTGGGTGCTGTCTTTTATACCCTCTCACATCTGGTGCACTGGAAGTTGCTCTGCCCCCTCATCATGGGATGACTGACAGGTCATATCATATTGCTGAGCCTCAATTCCAGATGAGGTTGTATCTTGTTTCTCAGTCAGCTTGTAGTGCCCTAATCTCCTGACTCATTTCCCCCTGCAAGACATATATCCCTATTATTCTTTATCTGTTGTTGAGGGAGAGCAGCCTTTATTGCTGAAGGGAGCTATCGGCTCTTCCTATGGGCATCGTGTTGTCTCTACCTACTTTAGGATGACAGGGCTCACTGGGTGGACTGAAGGAAATGAGTCAGCATTTGTACATGGGAAGGGAAATGGGCTAGGTGAGTTTGTCAGAAGCCTGTGGAGGCAAAGACAGATGTTAGGCTACAAGTGCATATTATGGTGACTACCTACCTGTACTTGAAGCAGAATGAGGTCCTCTTTTTGGAAGAGAAATCTCAGGTCTTCTAGAGGCTCATGGTGTAGCGTTTTTCTTTTGGTGGGTAATCCTGAGATATTTCATGTGGAGCTAGCTTTATTCAAGAGAGGTGCATACAGCTTTGTATTCCACTGCAGTGGGTGTGGCAAGGATCACTAAAAGAACCCTTCCCTTTTGGTTTTAATTTTGCATAGGGGTCCCTTCTTTTCGAGGTTTAACAAGCATCTAATCTGAGTGGATAGCATATGGCTCCCCTGACCAGGAGCTGGTAGGAGTTTGTTTCCAGTTATGAAGGTGTCAATTAGGACCAGTGTCTAACTCCCCCACACAGTGGTATGTAGGTAAAATCTAATTGCCGATTCTCTCTAGAATATGTCTCACTCTTCACAAATTTTAACAAGAAAAATGGGTTTACCCTTACCAGGTCCCTGTAAGTCCAAAGTGGGTGAGATTGGTAAACCCAGCAAGTTTACCAAACTCACAATTATCTTAGCTCTGGGAAATTGAAGAATTATGAGAAGTTTTCCCAAAGAGAAGATATAACTTTAGGGATTGGGATCAAGGAAGGATCTGGAGGGGCTGCAGGGCTGCCCTTCTTGCTCCTTGATTAGCCATTTGATCTTCTAAAGGACCTCTAGACATGACCCTTTTGTGTCCCTTGTAATGGATGACAGTGACCTGTTTGTGAAGACATACTACCTCTAAAGGTAACAGTCTATCATTTATTGAATAAAGGAAGAGAAAATAAGATCAAGAAAAATGAAGAAAAAAAGGATGCACCACTGTGCACATCCTAGTTTGGGGCTCTACAGAGACAGAGACATGAAAGCCTGAGCATAAGGGGTTTCATTCCACAGTCCATGCTTTTTTTTTTTTTTTTTTGAGACAGGGTCTCGCTTGTAGTTCAGGCTGGCTCTGAGCTCACTATGTAGCCCAGGCAGGCCTTGAACTCAGCAGTCCTCCTGCCTCTGCCTCCCGAGTGCTGGGATTACAGGCGTGAGCCACCATGCCCGGCAGTCCATGCTTTTTGCAGAAATGATTTAACTGGAAAATAATGTCTTAATTTAAACTTCTATGTTGTGCCCAGTTCTCTCCATTTTCTAGTTTATATTGGGCCCAAACTATATTAAAAATGAAGATAAGTTGTTCCTTCTTCATATGTGCAGACTCAAGCTTTTTCCACTGTTGAAAGATACACCCTAACAGTAGGGTCACTGGAGTCTTTGAGGTGCTTTTCAGGATACTTTTGATGCTGCCTCTTGAGGCCTCTGGATAGAGAAAACTAGATCTGGGGTCCTTTGGAGAGTGTCCCCTGCAGCAGGATGAGACCTGCTGGGTACACAAAGTACCCTGTGTGATACCCCAAGTGCTTGGAGTTCTGCTGGTTGGTCCTGGTACCTTCCTTCATTAGTACAGCCCAGGACTCTCCTAGCCTTGGGTCTCTATACTCTGGCCCACTAGCTTAGTCAGCAGAGAAGGAGTAGGTCAGGTTGGAGCCCGCCCAGGGCTCCCCAGCTGTGTGGCAAACAGTCCCTTTACCCTCATCCTGTTAATGCTTCTGTAGTTTCTTTGGAGCAGTAGTGGTTACCTGAATCTTGGAAAGGATCAAACACAAGCCCGTATGTTTCCTGAAAGTGTAGAGTTTAGCTTTTGCCTGTAAGTTATATTCCCCTAGCATTATTCTCAGACTTCATTACAAGGGGTGGTGTGTTGATGGTATTGTTTCAGCTGTTTGTTTTCTCCTGGAGGCACTGTTGGAACTTGTGGAAAACCAACCTCCTATAGTAAAACTATTTTCCTTGTAGTAAACTTGTTTCAGTCAATTTGTAGCCCCCCCCCACCCCAGGAACCAGTTACAATGAAGTCTTGTGACCACAGTGTCCATTTGCAATGATCAATCTGAAGTTTATGTCATTATTGATGTTTCAAGTATACAGATTAGGCAGTATACGTGGAAAACTAAAGAGAAGGCCCAGTCTTTTAATTCATATAAAATGCTGTTTTTAGATTTTAAGTGTTGCTACTATATTTAGAAAATAGTTTCCTTAACAGTACCTTTTGCAGAATAGAAAAGGTGACTGACTCTCCTCGACAGGAGAGGAAGGTCCACTTTGCGTGTCGATTGTGAAGGATAAATGTTCTAGAAACACAAGGAAGCACTTGCATACCAAGTGCCTTAAGAACCTCTCTCTCAGTGACAGCTATGCCTGTTGGCCAGGAGTGGCCCTTCAAGCGACACAGGGCTCTTTTCTCAAGATTTGTATTTACTTAAGCAAGAGATTAGATCTTAGAAATCAACATAAAGGCAGAAGGAAGGAAAGTTTCTTGCCAAGGGACTTGGGACCACTTTTGGCATTAGACACAGTAGGTTTTTAACTGTGAGGCTCAGAAGAGGGCTACATCATTTTTAATATGTTAGATCCCAAGCCCTTTTAAATTCAGCAGTTTAATACTTCTGGCATGAGATCATTTTTTTTGTGTGTGCCAAAGTCAGTGGCCAAATTAGCCTTGTAGAGTAGTTTAGTCCCTCAAGTCCCATATGCAACTGGCATGTCCCTTGAGATCAGCTGTGAAGTGTGTATCCAAGTTACTGTGGTTTTCTAGAAAGCACTTGACCAGAAATGCTCTCATTTTCTGTTGGTGACTCTCCCAAACAGCAGGGAAGCAACAGGGACAGAGACAGTATTAGCCTCAGAATCTGGCTGGCAGTGGATGGCTGTAAACACACTCTTGGGCCTTTCAAAGATAGAAACTTTTAAAAACTCATAGCAGACTGTGTCCAGGTGACACTGACAGTAAGTGGTAGCTACAGAGAAAGGAAACAGGTGCACAGTGTGATGACAATTTGAGTGAGTAGTCATATTTGGACCATACTGATCCTAATGTAATATTTAAGAAACTCCCGAACAAAATGAAGAAAGCATCATAGCATTAACACTGGGTCTATTGGAGTGTCCCTCCCTCTAGCTGGCCTATGATGTCGTTCTGGGCGTTTCCAAGAGGAGTGGTTAATTTGATCAGTTCACTTGATAAAGCCAGCATGAACTCCAGTCCGACAGTCACAGAGCTGGAGTGGACAGGGGGACAGTATGGATGGATATGTATATGTGGACTTGGAGAACTGGACACTGTCTTACTCTGTAACCCTCTGGGCTTACTTTGCTGGACACTCCAGGTAACTCCAGGGTGTTGATGAAGATTCAGATGCCTGAGGCTGACCCTTCAGTGTCGGACACTCAGCATCTGATGAGCTGACTGTAGGATGCAGTGCAGTGGCAGGTCAGTGGGTCCTGACTTCTGTCCTTCAGCCTGCTTCACCCTGGATGCTGTGTCCTCTCAGCTCAGTATGTGGAACTGTCCCTTAGCTCTGGAAACCATTGGGGCAGTGCTGGAATTCCAGGCAAGAGCAGAAAAGGGACCACGCAAACCTGGCAGTAGACAGTGTTTCTATAGACAGGAAGACCCTGACATCTATGGCTGCTCACTTAAAGTGACAGTGTGTCCTGTTTACATTGTTTTCACTTGATGAGGAATGTGACCCGTGTTCCAGCCCTGAGGGTGCCGCAGTGCTTCTGTAGAACACTGGGCTGGACCTTAGCTGTCGGCATGGCTGTCATGGGACTGTGCCTTGGCTGGCAGGAAGTCTTCGGTGCAGATACTGTGGGGATTTGGGCACAGCACATACCGGCAACATGGAAAGGTTGGCTCAGCCAAGGGCTATGTGTCCACTGCCAGCACCAGAACCGTTCTGTATACCTCCCCACCCCGGTGGGTGGAATTGCCTGCCAGCCACAGCAGGGGGACTGGGAGTTGACCGTATCCACGTCTCAGTGCTGGAGAGTGGGCCAAGCCCTTGCTCTGCTCCTTAGGGCAGGCAGGTCACACCTTGGGTCTGGGCTCAGTGTTGCCAAACTGGAGCGGAGCGCAGTCCCTCCACAAGGGCTTCTCCTTGGCTCATACTCCCAGGGGAAGTACCACAGAAGGGAACTGCCAGTTTCACGTTTCTGGCTCTGCCCCTCTCCTAAGGGGAGAAGGGCTGAAAAAGCTGCCTCAGAGCTGCCGGCTTTTCCCATTTCCCAGAAGAGAACGACAGGAACATCTTGCCCCCAGGAATCAGCCAGGGTGCTGGCACTGCTGGACAGGAAGCAGCTGCGGCTTCCCAGCCGTGGTGGGACCCCAGAGCGGTACCCTAAGGCTGGCTCCTGCCGCTCTGTGTTTCAATTGAGTGTGGTGGCTCACACTTCTATTTCTAGCACTCTGGGGAGTTGAGGCAGGAGGATCAGTAGTAAATTTAAGCCCACCCTGGGCAGCTTGGTGACTTGGAGACTTTTTCTCAAATTAAAAGAAGAAAATCAAGAGGGGCTGAAGATTTATGTCAGTGTGGAAGCCCTTGGTTCATTTCCTGGTACTGAATAAAAAAATAAACTATTTCAGGAGCCAATTCATACCAACGTCTCAACTTCTTCAAGGGAAAATGATAATGTTCATGTATTAAAGATCCATATGTGTTCAGGGAAAACAAGTGTGCTCTTACAGATCTGAGGTGACAGGAGCATAGCTCAAGTGTAGAGTGCATGCCTAGCACGTGCAAGGCCCAAGTTTGATCCCTAGCACTGGAAAAACAAATTCTAGGGTATCAACTTATCTCCATTTTTTTCAGTAATCAAAAATGTTACAAAACAAGTAAAAATCTTCACAGCCAGTCTGACTCATATCAAAGACCAAATTGGACACTAAGTCTCTTTGTGCATTTTATAAAATGATAATTTTTCTAACTGTGTAATATGCACTCTCACCATAAAGAACCTGTGATATAAATGGAGGAGGCATAAAAAACAAAGGCGTAATTCTACAAACCAAAAAATAAATAAAAAACAAAAAAGGAAAGAAAAACCAGCATGCTAGCATTTGCTTCCAATTCTTTGTGCTTGTTTATAATACATGTATTGCTTCACTGCATGGCATTATGCTGTTTAGTCAGGTTTGTTGTTGTTGTTGCTTTTGTAGTGTGACTTAATGTGTGACCATTGTTCCTTCTCACCATATTCCCAAGAATGGCCATAAACAAAAAGCATCTGTGAGTGTGATTTAACTCCACACAGAGAAGTCTCTCTCCTTCAGCGTCACCCCTCCGAGTGTGCAAGATGAAGTCTGGCAGTGCAGTGCATCTGCTCAGTGCCTGGGGTCAGACTGTGGGAGCAGCTGCTCGGTCTGGGAACAGATTGTCACAGCTGGCTGGTGCAGAGGATCTTGAATATCCGACTGGACAAGGTCAGAAATTGGAAGTGATTGGAGGTAATTGTCACGTGTCCTGAGATTGTGAACAAGCAGGGCAATGGGTCAGGGCTTGATGTGACCCAAAGGTGATGGACCAAAGAGATGAGACAGACGCAGGAGGTAAGAGAAAAAAATAGCACAGGTGTCAGCAGATGGAGAAATTTTACCTTTGATCATCTTTTCTTTCTTGTTGAAACTCCCTGGGTGTTAAAGGGGTCTGAACGTACTTGTGCCTGAACTTGGGGTTTAACGTCTTTCTGAAGGATTAGGATGGTGAAATATTTGGAAAGAGAGAAAAGAAATTTATTTTAGAACTGTTTTGGCGTGCTTTATATATTGCCCGGTGAAGTTTGGGAAAGTCTGGTGGAAACTACATAAAAGGATCAAAGGGTACCTTCTCCAGCCTCCCTTGATCTTTTGATTATTTATTTGGAGCTCAAGAACTGCACTTAGTCCTGGGGAGCCTCATTCCAGGCGAGGCTGTCATCACTTGAAAAGACCAAGGTGCCACGCACTGTGCTCCTGGAAACTCACATCTATTTATGCTGGATGACTGACTACAGATACTTTTTTATTCAGTGCATATTAAGTGCCAACCATATGTGCATAATACGGTGAAGAATGCTATAGATGGTACTATGGATGAAAGATTTATATAAATGATCTTTGTCCCCAGGAAATACAGCATATGGATGGTAGAATTAGAAAGAGATTAATATAAGTCTTAGAAGTGATGGTAGTATCATATGTGTGTCTAGTCATGGAGATAAATAGTGAGTAGATGCTAATGAATAACTGTTGAATAATCACATCGCATGTTTACCTAGTTACCATAGCCTAAACTAAAAAGCTGAATTTTGCAGAGCTTCTCATGTTATTCTTTGTGTGTTGAAAACTGAGCAAAGATTCGTGGCTATTGTTTTGCTATTACAATGGGCCTTTGGTGGAACAGTCCTTGATATCCTTTTCTTTTCCTCTCTTTCTCTCTTAATACAACATTCTGTATCAATTATAGTCCATTAAATCAGGAACTCGACTTAAGCACTTTCCATCTTTAGTTTTCCTGTAATGGTCTGAATGGATGTGTTCAGGATTGGAGCCAAAGGTTCCAAGACTCTGAGATGAGATGGAAGCCTCTGAGCAATGGTTTTCTGATTCTAATAGAAATGGGGATGGATACTGGAGTCTTTGCTGGGCTCTCCAGATGACTGTAGGCTTCACAGTTTTCACTATGACTGAGGACTGTCTTCGAACACGCTTCGGCTGAAAACCTATGCATTTCATGGTTGTAGTTATACAGTGGTAAAGGTCTTTGGAGAGTAAAACAAACTTTGGAGATTTATAAAAATCATCTAGTTATTTTGTTTTCTCTCTTTCTTCCCACTTCTCTTCTTCCTCTTCTTTCTGTTCCCTTTAGCACCTCTCTTCTCTACCCCTCCCCTCATGCCATCCTTTCTTTACTCTGATCACAGAGGTCCAGATAGTGTGGTCAGTTAGTCTCAGGACTACTGGAAGAGGATGCTTTTTTTTTTTTTTTTTTTTTGAGACAGGGTCTCGCTTTGTAGTTCAGGCTGGCTTTGAGCTCACTATGTAGCCTAGGCAAGCCTCGAACTCAGCAATCCTCCTGTCTCTGCCTCCCAAGTGCTGGGATGACAGGCGTGAGCCACCATGCCTGGCACTTGGAAGAGGATGCTTTTGACCTTGCTTGTCTTCAGGATTTCTAGGGCATAGTTTCCAAACTGAGCATATATTAGATTCACCTGGAAGATGGTTCCAGTCCACTTTTCAAGACCATATTTCCAAAGTTTCTGATTCAGTCCTTCTGGGTGGAGCCCACAGTTTGCAGTTTCTGGTCCATAGGTGTACTTGAAGACAACTCAATTGGGAGATTGCCTGATATAAGAATTATTACTTATTTAGAAAATGGAATTGGAGAATGGGTTCTCATGTTAATTACCTGTGCTTCTATAGAAGATTAGAAATCTGCTCATTCAGGATTTTCAGGAAAGGAGACAATAAGTTTCCTAATAATTTATTCAGAAAGGTTTTCAGTGGGAAATATTCATTATAAAGGCTTTGCCTGAAATTTGCCTTTTCTTTGTGTTAGATTTTGGACCTTGGAAAGGTGCTTGAAGACAACTGTCAGCCTCTCTTCCCTTTCAGTCTGTATCCCCACTCAAAATAATGTATTGTTTTATTTCTTAGTAATGATCTTAATTTTGATAAACACAATGCTACTGAAGAGTAAGGGCAATTATCTTAGGTGAAAGAAGAATGAACTCTTTTTACCTATTTAAGGAAGATTTAACAAATTACATTAAACTTCCTGGAAGGAAGATTATTTGGCCCAGAAATGACAGGTAGAAGTGAATTTAATTTAGTGTGGCTCTTTCAAGTAAAGTTTTATATTAGATATGATTTTGGATATAGCACAATGCCAGTTTTGTCTTTTTGTTTATAAATTAATGATTATAATGTCATGTTTGTAGAGTACTGGTAAGGCTTTTCCACAGATATTAGAGATAAATCCTAGGTACAAAATTTTAAAAATGTTTTAAAAATTAATTTTCATTGACAAAATATATATTCATTATATACATATTGACCGGAAATATGGGTACATTGTGAAATGACTAGAATAAATTAACATGTATTCTCAACTTTTCCTTTCTTTGTATGATGAGAACATGTAAAATTTACTATCTTAGTAATTTTTAAGAATACAATATATTAGTAACTCTACTCAATGTATAATAGGTCTCTTGAACTTATTTTTCCTGTCTAACTGAAACTTTGTATTCTGTTTTTTTGCTTTTTTTTTTTTGAGACAGGGTCTCGCTTTTTAGTTCAGGTTGGCCCTGAGCTCACTATGTAGCCCAGGTAAGCCTCAAACTCAGCATTCCACCTGCCTCTGCCTCCCAAGTGCTGGAATTACAGGTTTGAGCCATCAGTGGTACTGATTGCCAGTGGGCGTGAGGTACCACGCCTGGTATTGTACGCGGTTACCTGGATGAAACCAGGGACGTTGGGCTTGCTAAGCTTAGGTGCCATAACCACTGAACTAAATCTCTGGCCCTAAAACTTTGTATTCTTTAACCAGTATCTCCTCCAGCTGTAGCCAATATTTCTTTTCTCTTTGTCTATGAATTCAGCCTTTTACATTCCATGGATACATGAGATCATATAATATGTATCTCTTGTGCCTGACTTATTTTGATTAACATAGTGGCCTGTAGGTTCACCTATGTTGTTGCACATGACAGACCTTCTAAAATGCTGAATGGTATACCACCATGTCTCATATTTTCTTTATTCATTCACCCACTGATGAACACTTTGATTCTATATTTTGCTATTGTGAATTATTCAGTAGTGAGAAATAGAAGTTCAAATCTCTCTCTCTCTCTCTTTTTTTTTTTTTTTTGAGACAGGGTCTTGCTTTGTAGTTCAGGTTGGCCCTGAGCTCCACTATGGAGCCCAGGCAAGCCTTGAACTCAGCAATCCTTCTGCCTCTGCCTCCTGAGTGCTGGGATTACAGGCTTGAGCCACCATGCCTGGCATTTGTGGTATGTGGTACTGATTGTTGGTGGGTGTAAGCCAACGTGCCCAGTATTGTTGCATGTGGTTACCAGATTGAACCAGGGACCTTGCACTTGCTAGGCAGGTGCTGGAACCACTGAGCTAAATCTCTGGCCCTCAAATATCTCTTTAACGTTTTGGCTTCATTTCTTTTAGATACATACTTAGAAGTGAGATTGTTGGATTATATAGTAGCACTATTTTTAATTTTTGAGGAATCTCTGTATTGTTTTCTATAATAAGTATATTAACTTATATTCACACCAATGATATACAGTGGTTTCCCTTTCTCCACATAACAGCACTTTGAGATGACAGCCATTCTAATAGGTGGAGATAATATCTCATTGGGAATTTCATTTGTGATTCATGTTTAGTGGTGTTAATTTTTTATTTATCTGTATGTCTTTGGAAGAAAGTCTATCTGGACTATTGGTTTATTTTAAATTTTGTTAATTTTCTTGTTCTTGAGATCTTTTTTGAATTCCTTTTATATCTTGATTACTAATTCCTTATCATATTTATGGTTTGTAAATATTTTCTCATATTCCATGGATTGTCTTGTCACCTTGGTGACTAATTCCTTAGTTGAGCAGAGGTTTTTATAAGCTTAATATAATTTCATTTGTCTATTACCTATTTTGTTACCTAAGCTGTTTGTTTCACATCAAAACTTGCATTTCTAAACCAATATGAAAGTTTTTGCTTGTATCTTCCAGTAGTTTTATAGTTTTAAGTTTTATATTTAAGTCTTTAATTCATTTGCTGTTGATTTTTATGTAAAGAAGGCATGGGTTTAAATTTATTCCAAAGCACACACGTATCCACTTGAGATGTCATTTCTTGAGAGTATGTTCTTGGCATCTTTGTAGAAAATCAACTTGCTCTAAACACTTGGATTTATTTGTGGAATCTCTGTTCTACTTCATTGGCTTATGTGTCTGATATGCCAATATAATACTACAGCATTTTGTTTTCTAAAGCTTTGTAGCATATGTTGAAATCAAGTTCCCTAATGTTTTCAGCTTTGTTGAACATAGCTTTAAGTATTTGGCTTTTTTTTCTTTTGTTGGTTCCATTTGAATTTTAGGATTTTTTCTTTGTTTCTTGTTTATTTGTTGATATTGCAGGTTACACTCAGGGCCTCATATATGCTGGGAAGCACTTTATTACTGAGGTGAGGTACATCCTCAGCTCTGGGTGATTTTTTCTATTGTGAAGAACATCATGGGGATTTTGATGAGGACCACATGAATCCTTTAGCTTGCTTTGGATTGCTTGGTCATGCTAATAGTATTAATTCTCCTAAGTCAGTGAGTATAAATTATCTTTCCATTTATTTATTTCTTCATTTTGTTTCATCAAAGCTTTATAATTTTCAGTATATCTTTTACCTCCTAATTAAAGTAAGTTTAGTTTTTGTGGAGAAAGGTACATAACTTGGAGGCCTCCTCCTAAGGAGTAAAAATTTGCAAAAAAAGTACTAGTATGGAAATATTGATTAACTTTTCAGGCCTGGAAGTGTTATTTTGTTAATTTCAACAACAATTCATTGCTGATTGTATTACTGGCCCTGAAAAAATGGCTTATACACGAAATTTTGTGGCATAAATTCATGAATTCTTCATCACTATATCAGGCCAAAAAACTAATTTCCTTGTTTTGACTTACTTAAGGTCATTATGACTTGAATAGATATTAGGACTGAAAGTATTTTTAGACAAATGTGTACTATATAAATCAATCTGTATTTTCCTCTGTAGAATCAATAACATATTTATAAGGGCCTTGTTTGTCATCATATCAGAAGGAAGATGATCAGAAAAGACAAAATTCATGAGATGAGGAGATGTCTGAAGATAGAGATTACAAATAAAATGTAGGCTTGGTGAGGTCAGCTTTCTGTGGATATTATGGTTCTGTCTTCTGATATTTTGTGGAGATAGTGCTGGGAGCTTTTGCGCTAGTAAATTCCTCAGGTCAGAAAGGTGTTCCCTGAGCTTTAGCAAGTCAGTTTAGAGTGGGCAGACTTGCAGCAGGACAGGCACCAGTCTGATGCCAGGGCCAGGCTGGTTTGCCTCCTTTGCTCTCCAATTGTGGGGTTAAGAATCATGCTCTTCTCTGAAATTTTAATAAGAAGAGATGAGTGAATAGTTGCGGTTTCCTGTTGATTAAGATCAATGCAGTGGCTTGGATCTTCCCAGATAGCCTGAAAGAAAATATAATAAAATTAAGTGATTAATTAGATAGGCAAAGAAATGTAAAGATATTCATAAGCACTGAAAAGGGTTTTCCAAAATTATTTGATTTAAAAATTGTGAAGAGATCATTTAAAAGGAAAGAGAAGTGCATTATTAGCCCATTATATTGTGGATCAATATAGACCACCCATTCTTTTTAAGTAGTTTATGCATCATCGATAATAGATTGCTCAGGGAAAACAAAGTATCATTTATAATTGTTATTTGAATATTTTATGTAAAAGCTAATCTGAGGACTTGAAGAGATCATTGTAGATTAAAATAAGAAGTAAAGATTTGCATTTATAAGAAATTAATGATGGTTCTGAAATTGAAGAACCATTTAGTGCTGGGAGAAATAAATACAAATTGTAACATCTATCTGATGGAGTTTTGTTTAGATTGCTTCTGGTGATAAACCATCTATAATAATATAAATCAAGGGCTGCTGTTTGCCATAAATTTGCAATGTTTAGCATAATTTTCCTTTGCATTTCATACTAAAGTGACACCAAGAAATATGAGATTAATAGTTAGTTATTAAGTGAAAATGACTTTCATGTCTGTAGTCATTTTTAGAAACGGTTACGTGTAATTCATTTAGGGAGCAGAGAAAATTAATTTTCAGCTGTGGAGGGATCTAGCACATTAAAACAAAGAGAGAAGTGGCACATAGTAATAAATTTTAGGAACATAAGGGTAGATTCATTTTTTAACACCTCATTTTGATTTCTTTCAGATCCTAAAGTATCCTTCAGATCTCCCACTTTTGTTTGTTGACTCCAGAATATTATACTAATACTATACTAATAGCTTATGGCACAGAAAGGCTCATCTGTGTTCCCTCTTGATTTTTTCACACCGCAGGGTCAAGCTGACCTGTAAGGGGATGGAGGGCCAGAGAGCAGCAGCAGTGCTGCAGTGCTTTTTATTAATTGTAATTAGTGTTTTCATTAAGAAATATTATTTCTGATTTTCAAAAAGATGACACATTTATCTTTCATTTATTCCACCATACTATAGATACATATATATATATAATCTCTATATATAGATGTATATAGATATGCTGTAGTGTAAAAGTTAAATTCTGATTCATTTATGTGCAAATGGATGCACCTGGAGGACACACTAATAAGTGAAGTAAATAGATCACAGATAGGCAAATACCAGATCTTCTCTTTGATATGAGCACCTGTAGATGCAAATGAGCTCTAGAAAGCATGACAGGTTTTGTACAAAGTGAAATCTCCAAAAGAAATTTGGTGTGGGGATGTAATGAGGGGAATGAATAAATATGATTCTGAAAGAAAATAAAAGAGCATGTATATAGGGGATGGGGAGGTGTGGGTGGGCAGGGATATGGGTAAAAATGAGAATTAACTTGTGTCATATATTGGTACAAATTCCCCAATGTTATGTGATTGTGAGATGTATATAAATTGTACCAATAAAGAATTCAATTAAAAAAGTTAAATTCTGTAGTTAATATTTTTTTCAAGAAACATAGCCTTAGAGTTATTTTATTAGCTGGAAATCCATACAGGAAATACTTCCTAATGCTTTCAATGTCTTAGCAGGTTTGTATTGTCTTGCTTAATAGCACCATTTCTCAGGCATTCTCACACATTCCTGTATTCAAGCGCTCCTCAGTAAAATCCCTTGTTTGGCCACTGAAGGAGGTTAGGATGACTAAAAATTCAGAAATTCAGTCAGAACTTCTGGTTAAAGGGTATAATAATTTCATATTTTGAAGCTCTTCTCACTAAAACATCTGTTGAAGCTAGATCAACTATTTGATTTGATATAATAATTTAAAATAGATATGTGGACCAGAAAAGGTGCAAGAACGACAGCAGTGTTGCTTTGGGGTGCAGTGTGGGCTTGTGAAACTCTGGTCTGGCAGCCGGCAGGAGCAGCTCAGGTTGAAGCTGTGAGGACTGAGGTGCTAGAAGTGAAGAGTAGCATCTAAATCAAAGTCACACGTGCAGTGAGGAGCTGTCCTGTTCTGTCACCTCCCCTCCCCTCCAACTGCTGCCTGGGACAGTGGTTTCCAAGATGCAGACATCTGCTTCAGAATGGGGCACCTAGAACCATACACAGAAAGAAACTAGACAGATCAAATGCAAACAGCATTAGTGTGTGGAGTAGAAACTTGGCTTGTGCTTATTTTTATTTTTCTAATCATTAAATTATGTTGTTTCTCATTTTGCCAACTTTACAACTACACTAACTTCAAACGATCCTAGTCATTTAATTGATTAACTTACTTTAGTTTAGTCTAAAAACTAAACTACATTCTGTGATCACATGATAGAAGTGCATCACCAGGGGTATGAAGGATTTACCAAGAGCAAGCACAAGGGCAAGAGCCGGTTGCAGTCTTTGTTTGACGCATCTCTTTCGTCTCCCATTCCCCCTTGTAGCAGGCCTACCTCCTCCTGGGTTGGTCAAGGCAAGGAGAAAAAGTGAAGGACAGTGACTTTCTGCTCGTGATAGATATGGTGCCTGGTGTTATTTGTAGTTGGTCTCGTGTGGTCTGAAGTTGATGTCCTCTATTTTTTACGATATGTTCAGTGTTTTTGAAAGAAGTCTACCTTTAACCAGAGTCTTTAAAGATCATTGCAGCAGGGGCAACCAGGTCTTCCTTCAACTCCTGCCAGTGATCCACATGCTCAACCCTTTCTTGTTTGGATGTGTGAATACTTGATCCAGCAGGCCTGTGGTGAACACTTTATCTCCTTCTCTAATCTCAGTGTTCCTTGGCCTTGGAACTGTGGTAACCCTCTAACTGTGGTGGAACTGAGAGGGGAGTACTTACTGCAGTTCTGTACCTGCAAGTTCTACTCGATGAGCTTTTCTAGCTGGGCCTTTGCACTTTTGTTCATAAATTTGTGGGCCTGAATAAGGCATTCATTTATGTAAGACTCTAAATATCCAAAAACCATATAAATACTTACATGAATGTTCCTATTACTTTGCATTTTTTTTTTTCAGAGTGACTTGTAAACTCTTTATCTTGGGAAAATTCACCTAGGGCACAAAAGGCTGGTATTCTCTCTGGCTTAAGGTCAATGTGACTGTTAATGTGCATTATGATCTTGACTGGCTATGGGGTGTACTCAGTCTGAGGGATTCTGGGCATGTCTGGGTGTATCTTAGAGGTCTGACCATAGGGTCTGTGTCTGGTTCCTGGGGCCTCCTTTTCAAAGGGCACTGTTCCCCTGCTTGGCTTGTTCATCTTCATGAGGCAAGCCTTTTTCCTCTGTGCTGCCCCTTGCCAATGTTCTTGGCTAGAAGGAGGTGGCAGTGAATTTAATCCCTTGAAAGTATGAGTCATACCAAACCTCTCCTTTATTTTTAATTGATTTTATTGGTACATTTTATATACACATTATGATTACAGTCGGCATTGACAATTTGTACAGTATATGACATGACTTAATTCTCATTTTTCTCATTTCCCCACTCCCGACAACACCCCATACACATAAGCTTTGTTTCCTTTTTTAATCATCAATATTTTTCTTTCCCTTCTTTACTTACCCCTACCCCCTTTTGCCTTTTAATATTTTTTACTATTTCATAATACCTACATGCATTTTAGAACTCATTTACACTTTCAGTTTCTCATACCAAAGAAAAGATATGATATTTACATATCTGTGTTCTATTTATTTCACTTATGTCCTCAAGTATGTCCATTTGAATATAAAGCACTCAAATTTATCATTCTTTTTTTTTTTTTTTTTTTTTTTGAGACAAAGTCTCGCTTTGTAGTTCAGGCTGGCTCTGAGCTCACTATGTAGCCCAGGCAAGCCTGGAACTCAGCAATCCGCCTGTCTCTGCCTCCCGAGTGCTGGGATTACAGGCGTGAGCCACCACACCGGCACTGTGGTATATGGTATTGATGGCTGGTGGGCGTGAGTCTCCACGCCCAGCATTGTATGTGGTTTCCGGGGATTGAACTCAGGACCTTGCGCTTGTGGGCAGGCGCTGGAACCTCTGAGCCAACCCTCTGGCCCAAATTTATCATTCTTTATGGCAAAATAATACTCCATTTTAGTTTTTAAAAACCCATGTCTTTTTTTTTATAAATTGAATTCTTTATTGGTACAGTTTATATACATATCAAAATCATGTATAACATTGGGGAATTTGTACCAGTATATGACACAAGTTAATTCTCATTTTTACCCATATCCCTACCCACCCACACCTCCTCACCCCTTTTATACATGCTTTTATTTTCTTTCTGTATCATATTTATTCCTTCCCCTCATCACATTCCCACACCAAGTTTCCTGTAGAAATTTTGCACTCTGTAAAAGCTGTCATACTTTCTAAAGCTCATTTGCATCCACAGGTGTTCATGCCAAAGAGAAGATCCGGTAATTGTCCATCTGTGATTTATTGATTTCACTTATTAGTATATCCTCCAGGTGTCTCCATTTGCACCTAAATGGATCGATCTTGTCATTCTTTATGGCAGAGTAATACTCCATTTTATAAAAAAACCACATCTTCTTTATCCACTCTCCAGTTGATGGACATTTGAGTTGTTTTCAAGATTGAGCTATCATGAACTGAGCTGGTATGAACAAGGGTGTACATCTGTCTTTCCAATGTGAGTTTTTAAATTCTTTTGAAAACCCACGTCTTCTTTATACAGTCTCCAGTTGATGGGCATCTGGGTTGTTTCCAAGATTTGGCTATCACAAACTTAGCTGCTATAAACATGGGTGCTGTGATACATTGTGGGTGTCGGGTGTTATGTCACAATAACAAAGAGTTGATAAATACAGTCAACAACTTAATTTCCTTTTAATCCTTTACTAGTATTTTATTTTTTAATTGAATTCTTTATTGGTACATTTTATATACAGTTCACAATCACACTCAACATTGGGGAGTTAGTATTTTATTTTAAAGGTAAAGAATTGAGGGATGGAAATTGGTAAAGTAAAGCTGGCTTTCAGGTCTTCTCAGAGTTTTACATTTTTTGTGGCACTTCTTGGAATGTGGGATTATTTAGCGCCTTTCAGTTTTAGCTTCAGTCCTTAGCTACAATTCTAGGCCAACAAGATAATGTCTTCTCCACATATAGTTGTCTTCTGTAGGTGAGGAGAGTACTTTTTAGGCAAAATATGCTTAAAAATTGAAGTCCTAAGTAACTGAAACTAATTTCAAGTAGAGCAGTTATTAAAATCACCAGACTGTAAATTCTAGTAGAAATAAAATAACTCAAAATTGTAAATGTGTCAGATAATTTAACATTGTCCCGAAAGAAACAAAAGCAAAACACACCTATATTAACTATCATATGTGTGAAGGAATAAATGTAACAAATACTCTGTTTCAATCAAACTGTTTGATACCAAGTACGTGGGGTATTGTCCAGTTTTGTTTCTTTTTATTGAGTTTCTTTGGTATATTTCAGGAACACATTATAATCATGTTCTTCTTTGGAAAATTGTATCTGTACATGATATATCTTGAGACTCATTTTTTTCCCATTTCCTTGCCCTCCCTACAGCTCTCCACACTGCTGCATGTGTTACCTTGGTAAGCCCAGATTCCATAGGGTAAGCATGAGTTCCCCCACAAGTCTGTCTTTATTCTGCATGACAGGTCTTAGGGGAGGAGTCCTTGAGCTGTCCATGTTTCTGATGATCTGTAAATTTGACTTCCCAGGCTCAATAATTCTGATAAATTTGTTATCAAGAATCATAGTGTTCAAGAATCCACTGCAGTTATGATTATAGTTTTATTGTGAAGGAAGACTTGAGGAAGAACAGCTGAATGACATAATGCCTAGGACAAGTTCTGGCAGGGAAAACAGCTTCCACCTGTCTCCTTGTGGAGTCTGGGCATATCATCCTCCCACACATGACCATGTGTTGACTAGCCAGGAGGCTGCAGTGAACTCCAGTGTCTAGAATTTAAGTTGCGAACATGTAAGTTAGATGGTTGTTACTGGTCAGTGATAGAATTTAGTCTCTCAGCCCTCTCCTTTCCCCTCATTGGAGGTCAGGCAGATGGAAGCTGCTAAGCTTCATCCATGGTTTGGTTTGTCCAGTGACTATCCCTTCTTCGGAAGCTCTCTACAACCCTACAGTAGGTCCTTGCATTATGATTCCATATATACTCCTCACATGCAGGCAATTCTAAAGGTTGTAGGAGCCACTTTAGCAGGAAAAGATTGAATTCATCACTATATCACAATCAATAGATTTATTTTGATACTAGGTATAAAGAAAGCCATTCAAATATTAGAATTACAATTTAGAGCTAGACTGCATAAATTGTGCAAAACAGAATAATAGAAAATGTTTTTCAGCCAGAAAGAGTAATAGAGGAACAGTAAATACAAACTTCTGGCAGGGCCGGAGGGTTAGCTCAGGTTCTGGCGCCTGCCTCGCAAGCATAAGGACCTGAGTTCGATCCCCGGTTACCACATATAACGCTGGGCGTGGTGGCTCACGCCTGTAATCTCAGCACTCGGGAGGCAGAGACAGGAGGATTGCTGAGTTCGCAGCGGCTTGCCTGGGCACCACAGTGAGCTCAGGGCCAGCCTGAACTACAAAGCAAGACCCTGTCTCCAAAAAGCAAAAAAAAAAAAAAAAAACAAAAAAAACAAAAAAAACTTCTGGCAAACAAAAGTTGCACAATGAGGTGATGAAATTAGTAAAGTTATGCTTGTAATGAAAATATGTGTAACTATGTTTATTATACAAACAGAAGTTAGCAAATTGGATTTTTAAATAATAAACTTAAAATGTATAGCAAGATTTAAAGTAATAATTATAACTGAGAAAGTGTTAAATGAAAGCATAAACGAAATTTTAACATTAGAAAAATAAATTTTAAGGTAAAAGAAAACAACATACAACACATCATCATAAGTTAGGAAAAACACTACATAATAAAGGAGTGATTCATTAAGTAGTCATTAACTTGTATGTGTTAAACAAAATAGCCTCAAAATATAAAAGAACTGAACTGTCAGAGTTATACAGAATTAACGTAAATAGATATTTCATTATTTATCTTTCAGGATGCAGAAAAGAAAGTGGATATTTTTTTTTCAATAAAATTCATTACTTAGGTAAGATTGGCTAAGTCATTGTTCAGTGATTGAACTCAATCTGTAGTATGGAGAACTGTCAGCAGAATGTAGAGTTTTGGATATGTGTATATAATACATTCATATCCATTTTCTTATAACCAATTAGTATCCATCCATTAAGGACACAAAACTTTTTTTTTGCTTTTTGGAGACAGGGTTTCGCTTTGTAGTTCAGGCTGGCCCTGAGCTCACTATGGTGCCCAGGCAAGCTGCTGCAAACTCGGCAATCCTCCTGTCTCTGCCTCCCAAGTGCTGGGATTACAGGCGTGAGCCACCATGTCCGGCATAAGGACACAAAACTTTTTATCAGACAGATGCGTAAATATTTTCCATGTATCAAGTGACAGATATGATATTTACGGATTTAGAAAAATCAGTATTATAGATGATAGTCTTTGGCATATGTATAATTTAATTAGAAATCAATAATACTCAATTTTTCTACATACAGGAAGAGAAACTTTCTTCCACCAATTTAGGTTCTCATGAATTACTTGAAACAAATTAATAGAAAATTTTGTTATGCACACATGTGAGAGTATCATGTAAGAAGTAGTTCATGGAACAAGTAGTTATGAGAATTTATACACTCTGTACTTAGGGCTTGGAAAGATGGAGAGTACTGGTAGCACTTGTTTGCAGGTTCCCTTTGGAATGTCCCAGTGCCTGTCACTGGTCATCCCTGAATGGAGACTTCACTGAAGTTAAGGAGTGGTGTCACAGCTACTCAGTCTTCTACAGTGAGGGCCAGACAGCACCCATGTCCTCTTCCAGATCCCAGCTTGTGAGATGTGTCCCGAAGTCAGAGCTCTCAGTGTTGGTGTGAACTCTTGTGCACGATGAATAAAACCAGAGCCGCTTGGCTTAGAAAGATGACTGTCCCACCAAGCACAGCACCTCATGCAGTGGGACTGGGGAGTGGTTTTCCCTTTGGAGCCTCTGCTCACTCTGTTCCTTCTGCCTGAATGGAATCTCCTGGCTCTTCCAGGATTGGGTTAACTCCCGTCCCGACAGCATCATCTCCAAAGGAGCCTCTCCTCATTTTGACTGTAAGCATGCTACTTGTCTCTGCTTCGTTCCGTGTTCCCTGATTACTTTCATTCTGACATGTCAGATTTTGTATCTATTAAGGTGCTTTTTACTCATTCTCTTTTTGTAAGATCACAACATATCCAAAGTATGAACTTTCTTTTTTCTGTAGTCCGCATCTGCCAGTGCCCACACCCGGCCCCTCCTCTCTACCACTGTGCCACTGTGCACCTGGCAGGCTTTCACTTGCCAGCACTGCATTTTTTCTTTTTTTCTTTTTTTTGGATGAGGACTTTGTTTTTTGAAAGCTGACTTTGCCTGTCTGTGTTTTAGGTCTAAAATACAACGGAAGGTGAAACCCTTGGCAAATCACAGAGAAGAATTAGTGTATAAATGCAAAAGTATCCTCTTCCTTGTGAAGAAACAGTCATCAATGGGGTTGACTGTCTGGGAAATCCTCCTTTTTAATTATGAGTAGTACTACATTTTTTTTAGCACATGTAGTTTATAGTCTTGTTGGGAGCAGGTACATGTACAGAAGGAGACCTGCAAAGGGTCCAGGAAACTGAGAGTAATGCATCCCTTATTGGTTCAGTCTCATTCCTGTCTCATTTCATCACTTGACTGATCAGTGTTTTATGTACTTCCTAAGAAAACTTTCCCAAATCTTGATTTGGAGAATACTTCTAACATGATTGCTTGTTCACTGAGGTGTAGAATAAGTGATTTTTGAGTGGGTGGTTGGGTGTGTAGTGAACAGATTCGTGGAAGGGAGATTGCAAACTGGAGTTCAAGGTGGGACGATGTATAACATTTTAGACTGTTGCCAAAGAATAAAAGAAGTGCATTCCAGTTGAGCTGCTTAGTTCACAAAAATTGTGTAAAGGCACATAATAGTGTAGATGTGGTGATTTATAGAAATGTAATATAGAATTTTAAAGTTTATTTTATTTTTATTTTTGAGACAGGGTCTCCTTTGTAGTTCAGGCTGGCCCTGAGCTCACTATGTAGTCTAGGCAAGCCTCGAACTCAGCAATCCTCCTGCCTCTGCCTCCCGAGTGCTGGGATTACAGGCATGAGCCATCACGCCTGGCACTGTGGTGTGTGGTATTGATGGTTGGTGGGAGTTAAGTCTCCACACCCAGCATTGTATGTGGTTACCAGGGATCGAACTCAGGAACTTGCGCTTGCTAGGCAGGTGCCAGAACCACTGAGCTAATCCTCCAGCCTTAAAGTTTATTTTTTAGATATTTGATAATTTTATTGGTATCTGGGTTCAGCAGAATTTTTACATTTGTTGTTTTAGTTCAATATTTAAATGTGAATATGTGCTATACAAACTCTGAAATAAAGCACATTGTAAGCTTTATTCAGTGAAGATGAGGATAACACTCCAAACACAAACAATTTAGAAATATCTGGAAGGGAAAATCAGGCTGTAAATGAAATCAGATGAAATTCAGAGTCACAGAAAGGGGAGTTAACAAAAAGATACTGGAGTCCTGGAGGCTGATTTAAGTCACACATACAACACAGGAAGTACTGTTGGATGTTTTCCAGGATGATGATGAGGAGGATGTCCCTGGGTTAGTCCTCAGAGACTTATGAACTGACTCATGCTTCTGAATCCTGTGTCTTTCCTACTTTCAGTAGATTGTGACTATAAATGCTGAACCACATTGTGAGCTTCCTGAAACCAGGAAGTTCAACATCAAACACTAGATGTACAAAGCTCACTGTTAAAGTCTGAACCAATTTTTTTTTTTTTTAAATTTCCAGTGGGGTAAACGGATGGCTTGTAAGGGACTTGGAATGCATGAGAAGTATGAGCAGTAGGCTAAACTTGCTGTTGTAATTAGTATTATTTGCAAAGGCAAAGTGATATGAACTAGTAAGTCATTGATTTCTAAGTAAAGCATTCCTTAAATTATGAAATGAGAATATAAAAAATTAACTCTAACCCTCTAGGCTATCCTGTAATCGCACATTTCACTTTTATCTTATTTGAACTCAAGACCTCATACACACTAAGCAAGTGCTCTACCAATCAGATATATTGGCAGCACTAGCCTGAGATACTTAAAGTTAAAGATAGTATGTCTGAGTTCTGTAAGTCTTTTAAAATTTTATATCAGGGAATATCAACATATTTGTATTTTAACAAGTATTTCATGTACAATTCAATTAAATGTGCAGATGGAAAAAATGTTCAGAAATAATTTCTGGGAAAAGTTTAACTTCTTTTAATGATTAGATTTGCTTTTTCCTTATGAAGATTGAAAATAGCATTTAACAAAATTGACTATCGCTGGGTGTGGTGGCTCTTGCCTGTAATCCCAGTACTCGGGAGGCAGAGGCAGGAGGATTGCTGAGTTTGAGGCTTGCCTGGGCTACATAGTGAGCCCAGGGGCAGCCTGAACTACAAAGCGAGACCCTGTCTCAAAAACTGAAAAAAAAAAAAAGAAAGCTAACTACTGAAAAGCTTAAAATTAACATGTAACTCAATTCTTTTTACCTGTGAGGGAAATTATGATTTGTATATGCAACTTTTAAATTTTTCTTGCTCTTTAAAATTGATTTTGGTCTTGGATTATAAAAAAATATTTAATCAAGGTGATATAATTGCATGTACTTATGGGACTTAAATTATTTATATTGTATTTTTCTCTTTTCACTTTATGTATTCTTGTAAGTAAGACATCACACACTTTTTCTTTGGAAAATGGAGAAGTAAATGCTTCATACTCTTATACAAAGCATGTGTTTTCATCACATTACACTCTCTTTTTTTCCAGGCCAAATGTTTGTGAAGAACAGTGGCGAAGCATGGTACAACTCCACAGCCCTGCGTCTGGGCCTAATACACATGGTCAAGTTTTGAAAACAAGGCTGTACCCACCCTGGGTAGAGTGTGGGTGATGAAAGGAGGTAAGGATGATTTGTTATTTCCTTGTGATTATTCAAATTCAAAAGTAGAAGCCTCATGTACTCCAAAATATTTCTTCTAGTAAATTTTAGGCATTAATTACCTAATTAAGCTAAGGATTATAAGTGATGATCATTAGGAATATTCAGAATTACATACCTTCCTTCAGAGATAGAATGATGAATATTTTTCTTTAGGCTACATGTATGTGTGAAGTGTTTTGAGTTAGATGCCACTAGCTTTACCTTACCAAGGATACACTATTGAAACCTGAAGATCAAAAACTAACAGAAACTAGGAATATTTTGTAGGTGGGTTATATTTCACATGACTTGAATCTTGGGATCTATAGTTACAAACATCTGACCTGCCCTAGTGCTCTTGTAACACTTGAAACCTAGAACTTCCGTAACTTTGTTATGACCTTTGCATAGTGATTAACTTGGCAGACTGGACAAGCAGAGGAAAAACAAGGGCCCACCAAGCTTTCTAATAAGGCAAGTCTTCCCATGGACTTACTCTTCAGCTATAAAATAGTTTTACAGAACTTCTAAGAACTTATGATAGAAATAGTTGCTGAAAGAATGAGTTTTTTTTTTTTTTGAAACAGGGTCTCACTTTGTAGTTCAGGCTGGCCCTGAGCTCACTATGTAGTCCATACAAGCCTCATGTAGTAGTAGTCCTCAGCAATCCTCCTGTCTCTGCCTCCCAAGTGCTGGGATTACAGGCGTGAGCCACCATGCCCAGCCAAGATTGAATTTTATGTAAATAAATCAGTTGGATTGGAATTCAGGCAACAACTTTAAAATAGTGTGGTTTGAAGTTAAGGAAGAATTTGTTATTAATACTAATACTTATGGAAGGTTGGGGATATTTACAAATAGCTGAGTTTGCCATTATAGTATATAAAAATCAGAATATTCCTTATGTAGTACTAAGTAAAATATTGTAGAATAATTTATTTATATTTGTGAATATTTGCATATATGTTGTTTGTGTGATTAGCCTTTTCAGTGCAAGCTCAAGATATTTAAATAACATTTAAATTAGAAAAATTTCTCTGGCTCTTGCTAGAGCTGAGGCTCATGTTTCTTGGTGCCTTTGTCTGCAAAGTTAGAAAAATACTGCCATGCATATAGAGATCTGAACTGGTCATTAACTTAAAATATATTTAACATATATGCATAATGCTTGTTACATGGTAACATGTATTGTATATTTGATAGTATGATATTGTGATAGAACATTTTATTTTAAAACAAATTTGTATGGTTCTGTACTTACAGGGTTTTGAAAATGATTATTTAGACTTTTTGTTCTATTCCTATGAGTTTTAATTTCTATCAGTATTAGTCTAAGCCAGAGAAAGTTTTCTTCCATTCATATTCATAATTGAGAAAAAAACAAATGAGTAAAACAAGTTTTATATTTTTATTCTCAAGTTTTACATATTCCATGTATGACATTTAGTTTGGAATATTGTCAACATTGAAGGATATTTGGCATTTTTATAAAACATTCTTTTTGTTTGTATAAGAATTATGCAGACCTATACTTATTGGTTGGAGGAGATACAAACAATAGTAGGTTACATTTCAAGATGGTGGATAATTAAATGTTAGAAACAATGATCCAGTCGGTAAGCACTGTTTTTGAGAAAAGAATACACATTAACATGGTGGGAAAAGAAAAATTAAAAGAAGTGAAATTGAAAATAACCATGGATATTAAGTGAGTTTTGGGAGGGAAAGAAACAAATTTAGTCTTTTGGAACTAAAAGATAAATATGTCATTCACTGAACAGAAAGAACAGTGATCTATTCAGAGATGTTTGTTGACAGAATAGCAAAGTAGTTTAGTGTTTTTAAGTTCTGTTTATGATTTCCTACCTAAGACACCTTTTAAAACTTTTTCTCTTAATTTTCATTAATCTATAAATATAACAAAGTTTGGTTGCTTATATAATGAGGTGTATATAATAATACAAATTATATACACACATGTAAATTCACACACACACACACACACATACACATCCATCTATCTGTCACTTGACAATCCCTGGGAGGGTCTGAACTATAAGTAATGTGATGACTTGAAATGATCCCAACTCCTGTGTTCATTAGGATCTGGTACTACACCATGTACAGACAAGTGTACAGCATCGAGCAGTGCATGGTTCCCAGGTGCTGCCTTGGCTGGAGCCCATGGGATGCTGAACCGAGCCTCCTAAACTGTAAGTTCTAATTCTTTTGTCTAGCTCTGTCACTGGAGGAAGGGTTTTGCTCTGTTTTGGTCTTCAATCATATCGTGCCTGTCAAGTTTTTGTAATCTTTTGCAGCACCACACATTCAGAGCATCACTTTGGACTGAATATTCACAGATGGGGTACAAAAGTGCACAAAAGCCTTTCTGGTAAGTATTTCTAATAATAGGTCCTGACTCAGGGTCCTTGAATGCACTACTTTACATTCTGTCTTTTTATTTAAAAGACAGTTCATTTAAAGCCAGGCAGGTTATACCTTGACTTCCATCTCTCTTTTCTGTTTGCCCCTTTCCCATATCATCAAATTTGTAATCCACAGTTGATTCAAAAGTCCAGAGGGAAATCACTGTACTAAATCTAAATGGGATTTCTCAACTCATGCTTGTCATGATTAATTGCAGAGCTGTGGCAGCAGTTTACTTTTAAGATGAGGTGTGCAGTCCTTTTCTCAAATGTCTTAGAAGAGTATTTCAGAACCTTTGGAGTGTGTTTGACAGCACTCAGGTGGCAGAACTAGTGGCATTATATATTCATTCATGCCTGCAGAAGTGGTTCCGTTTAGCAACTCTTTCACCTATGTTACGTGTTTATGATTATTGCGAAGTCACTTAAAATGCTTTCGTGTGTTGCAATCAATGTGGCACCACAGCACAATTCACCTCTCCTGCTCTTCTGTACCTTAGGAAGTTTGTCAGCAGCCTGCTTCCTTCCCCAGTGTACATTTTGCTCTTGAAATATTTCGGTGAGGCTGCCACGGGCTCCCCATATTAAGCGGGCTTAGTGTGGAGTGGTGCACTGAGGATCACTGTGCATTTCTAAGAAATGTTAGGCCGCTGCCACTCACTTGTTTCCCATCAGTGAACGATCTGTCCATGATACCAGCTCAATGATACTATACACCCCTAAAATTAACTGTGAGATGAATTTTTTTCTTTTTCTGAGACAGAGTCTTGCTTTGTAGTTCAGGCTGGCCCTGAGCTCACTATGTAGCCCAGGAAAGCCTTGAACTCAGCAATCCTCCTGCCTTTGCATCCCGAGTGCTGGGATTACAGGCTTGAGCCACCATGCCCGGCACTGTGGGGTGCGGTACTGATTGCTGGTGGGCATGAGTCACTACGCCCAGCATTGTATGTGGTTACCAGGATTGAATTCAGGACCTTGCTCTTGTGAGGCAGGGGCTGGAACCATTGAGCTAAATCTCCGGCCCCTAATTTTTTTTATTTTTGAAACAGGGTCTTGCTTTGTAGTTCAGGCTGGCCCTGAACTCACTATGTAGCCCAGGCAAGCCTCAAACTCAGCAATCCTCCTGTCTCTGCCTCCCGAGTGCTGGGATTACAGGCGTGAGCCGCCATGCCTGGCAATCTTAATTTATTTTAATGTGTTTCCCATTTGTAGAAATTCTGCCTTCCTTCCTGTTTATTACTTTTTAACTTTGCTCTTTATTTACATTTTAGGCTTTTAATGTAAGAGAAATCATGAAATATTTAATGTTTGTGTATCTATTTCACTTAATATTATGGTCTTAGAGTGGATCCATTTTCCTACAGATGACTCAACTTCACCCTTCTTTACAACAACTTAGTACTCCATTGTGCCTAAATACCACGTTTTCTTCATCTATTCATCTGTTGATGGATATATTGGCCTCTTCCAAGATTTAGTTCTTCTGTTGCTGTGAACATGATTGTATGATTGTAATATGATATTTTAAACTCTTTTGGGAAGGAAGCAAGAAAGGGAATAGCAAGGTCAAATGGAATTTCTAGTTCAGTTTTTGAAGAATCTCCATATTAATTTCCATATGTTGTACTACTGTACATTCCCACTAATGTGGAAGTATTCCTTTCCCCCACATCCTGGCCAACATCTATTATTTGATTGTTGATGTTAGGCATCTTTTCTGGATTAAGATGGAATCCCACAGTGTTGTTTTAATTTGCATTTCTCTAATTGCCAATAATGTTGAACATTTTTTCATGTATTCATTGGCCATTTACACTTCTTCTGAGAAGTGTCTGTTCATTTCAGTTGCTCATGTTTTGATTCCATCTCTTGTTTTGAGGACTTGATTGTCTTGAGTTCTTTGTACAGTCTAGATATTTATTTTCTGGCTAAGGTATGTATGTCCATGCAATTTTTAGAGTAGTACCTCTCAAATTTGAATGTGAATAGACATCTGGTTAAAATAGGGAGGTAGGTCTGGAACTCGGCTTTTCTACACACAGATCCTGTTACACAGAGAATTATGTAAGGCTTTGGGGAATAAAGGCTTAACTTGTTATAGCACTTTTGTCTGGTAGAAATTTCTAGATTATGTAGTATTAGCAGCATGGTGATTTTCTTTCAACTCTGTTCACTAACTTTCATGGTAACCCTCCTAAAGCTGACTTTGCTGTGGGGACTCATTTCAGTGGAAGAAAATGCTCAGACGGCAAAGTCCAGCTGTTCCAGTGTTCACAGGTATTCCTCGGCTCGGTTTCAATATGGTGAGTCACTACAAGATCATTTTACTGTGATTTGGATTGCTTTGAGATCAGACAATTTTTTTGGTGAAGACTAATGGCAGAGTTATTCGTGGGAACTGGCAACCATTTTAAATGAGTCACTAAGCAGAAACTTTCAATCTAGAGTGTAATCAGCTTTACAACATATGCTTTGTAGTTTAGTTTTAATTATTCACTGAGTGTTTTTCTTCCATAGTTTCAGGTGTCTTTAAACTATTTTGTGTTGAAAATACATATGTTTTTGAATTCTTTATTGGTACACTTTATATACACTTCACAGTGTACTCCGCATTGGGAATTTGCACCAGTATATGATATGAGTTATCATTTTTACCCATTCCTTTGCCCACCCTACAACCCCACCCAACCCCTTATATACATATGCTTTCTTTTTCTAATACCATATTTTTTCTTACACCTCATTACTTACCCCTACCCTATCCCCATTGAATATTTTCTATTTCACAATATCTCTCATACATTCTAGAACTCATTTACATCTTCACATTCTCATAGCAAAGAAAAGATATGGTATTTATACATCTGTGATCTATTTATTTCACTTAATGAATATGTTCTCAAGGTAGGTCCATTTGAGTATAAGATGGGAGTTTAAAGGGTAAGTTCAGAGTAGTCATTTTGTAAAGGAAACAGCAGTTTAATAAGAATACCTATTCTGACCTCATGCTAAATCATTCATGGAACCATGGTTTAAAATAACTAATTCTAATAACTAAGTATTCTTCTGTGGGATATCTGTGTTTTATGGATGGACAAAGTAGAATCAACATGTATTCATCATGATGTTCTATTTACTATTTTCATGTTCTTTATGTTTTAAAAATAATCAGAAAATGAAAAACTCCAAATTTTCACACCTCTCAACATTTTAAACCACATTCCAGTTTTCATGGTTGGAAGATACTGTCAATTTTGGATATGTACATTTAAGCTCACTCTTGTGTAGGAAATTTTCAGGCTGGTCAATGATTTATCCTTTACTGCCTCTGTCATGAGACAAGATGATTTCAAAGGAGTTGATTTGAGTTACCTGACTTAGTCTCCAGAGATTGTGTGTTCATCAGTATTTGTTTTGGAAAAGCAGGAAAAACAAAACAAAATCTAGATTAAAGAAGTTGAAGAAATAGATGTAAAAATCCAAATATCTTATTATCTCTACTGATATGTTTGACTTCTTGCCTCCATTACTTGGATCTTTGTAAGTGAAATTGGAAAGTTACTGAGAGTGCATCACTCTCCCTTTATATCTTCTCCAGCCTTGGTAGTCCAGACTCATGTTTTTCATGGGTCATCTTGAGCAGTTTCTTTTTTTTTAAATGAATCCTGACACACTTTTTCAGAGTTATTTACTATTTTAAAATAAATTTTGAATTAAAACAAAGCTGATGTTTAAGTCCAGTTTATTCTCTGATTGTAAAACACTGGCTTCAAAACAGAGGTCATTGGGTGCTTTGAGATCCAGGGTGTATCTTGAATTGTTCTCATGATTTTAAAGAACTAACAGAGATCATGTTCTGATCCAGGATAGCAAATTAATTTTCTCTAGATAAATTAATTCACCTACGTGTGCAACGCTGGTTTTTTTGCTGTGATCAGTAATTGTGATGAGCAGTTATACATGTCATTAGTTCATTAAGAATTTTAAAAATTGTTATCTTATAAATGAGTTTGTTTTGGGAGAGAAAATTTTGCAAAACTTCTAAGTCCCAGAAGATGAATCTAATTAAGGGGACATATGGTAATGATAATGGCATAGAAATTATACCTGGATTAATTTAATCTTTATTTCCTGCACCAGTACTTGGATATTTTGACTATTCCAACTTCTTAACTTTTATACACCAAAATAGTTAACATGCCTGAAATGTAAGTAGCTAGACATTTTATTTATTCAAGTTTAGGTTCATGAAGACAGTAGTTCATTTTAATCAGGCAGAATCAGTCTGTTTTCCACAAGTTTGTGTTTGCCTTTAGATTTTGACATGTTCTTCTTCCTTTGCAGTACTCTTGTTCAGTTTGAAGGGAAATTGATAAAACCTGACGGTTGTAAACGTGAAGTAGTGAGAGTTCAGACATTTCCTACATCATGTTGTGTTTCATTTCTCAAAATGAAATACCAAAAATTATGTAAATGTAAGATAAATTTTGAAGCTTTTCATAGAGGTCAAGCATTTGAAAAAATGTGGAAAAACCAATTAAGATATGACATTAGCTGAGTCTTCAAAGAAAGTTCAAATTCAAAATCAGCAAAGGCCCTTTTAAAAAAGAATATACTTGGTAGAACAAACAATTGGTCAAGCAGGTTTATGATAGGCTGGTGAAGTAACCTCTAACTTAGTACTTGCCCAATGGCTAAATTTGAATTGTTGTGTATTGGTACATAATGCTTGACCTGATTCATTCATTCATTCACTCATTCATTCTCTTAATATATATTGTATATAATCATATATTATATGTACATGTATATTATATATGTATATATCACATAATTGTATATTATGTATTATATGTGGCCTATAACAGCACAATAAGATAATTTTAATGTATTTCAAATTACATACATGATATAAAAGTTAAATCAAAATTAATAATTTTTCAAATAATAAAAAGTCCAGGATACGTAGTACAGGACAGCTGTACATACTGCACCACAGTGACTTCATAAACCCATACATATTCTCATATCAATATGTATTTGTATTGATTTATACATAAAAAGTTTTATACAAATGAGGTTTTATTCTAAATTGTATTTTTTCATAAATTCTATTCTTTTTCCTTCTCTTTCTCTTTCTTGCTTCCTCTTTCCCTCCAAATTTCTCTCTCCCCAGTAACTATATTCTGGATATCCTTCATAGTTTTCTTTGTCTTCCTCCCTTCCTTCCCTTTCTTTCTCTCTTCCTTCCTTCCTTCCTTCCTTCCTTCCTTCCTTCCTTCCTTCCTTCCTTCCTTCCTTCCTTCCTTCCTTCCTT
>PVIC010007406.1:0-51096 GCA_004025085.1 Thryonomys swinderianus | reverse complement strand
ACAGCAGCACTGTACACAATGGACAGAGGCAGAAACAGCAGCTGAATGGACAAATGAACCAAGATCCACCCACATCACTGGACACTGGGGTGGTGTCCAGCCTGGGAAAGAACAGAAATTTCATGTATTCTACAACACAGGCACAGGAAGCAGGGGGTGGAGGCGGGAATGGGAATGATTAGTGAATGGAGACAGAGCTTTGGTCTGGGAAGATGAGAAAGGTCTGGAGGTTGGCAGTGGTGATGGCGGCACGACTGTGGGTAGGACACTGTCAGAGTTGCCTATATAGAACTACTGCTCACATGCAATAAAGAACCACCAAGCAAAACCGCTAAATAATAACAAAACAATAATTTGGGGGGCATGGACTACAGGCAAGAGAACATGGGGATCTTGAGAGGAAAGAAAGAAGAATCAGCTAGTGATTCCCCTGCCTTCCTCCCAGACATGAGCGGGGTCAGACCTGGGACTCAGGCGGGGAACTGACCGCTACCTGCAGCTGGGCAGACCCCTTCCCTGGAATGTACAGAGGGCCAGGGGCAAATTAGAGAACCTCATAATGCACAGGGGTGGTCATCAGAGGGTGGTGGCTTCCAGGGGAAACAGAATTATCCCTATGCTAATGTCCATTCAGGTCCCCTCTAACACAGCTGGAAAGTGAGCATCAAAAGGGGTCCAGCTGTGTCCACACAATACAATGGCTCTGGGAACACAGCTCAGGAGTGTGTGGTTATCCAGCATTTCACAGAGTAAAATCTACAGTTCCAGCACCCGGTTAAAAGTATTAAGAATGCTAATAGAAAAATATGACTCATGATCAGGAACAAATATCCATCAGCAGAAACAGCCCCCAAAATGACACAGTTGACAGGTAATAGGCAAGGATGATCAACGTCACTGTCACTATAATTTGTATGCTAAGGTGTAGAGGAGAAGATAGAGTGTTGGAAAGAGATGTGATGTACAAATTGAATTGGCAGAGATTGGGGGGAGGGGGTTGGTTCCAGGGATCAAACACAGACCCTTGTGCTTCCAAGGTGTGTTTGGTGCCACTTGAGCTAAATCCCCAGCCCCAGAGATTTTTTTAGCAGATGATACACTATAAAAAAAAACCACAGTGCCCCTGGAGACAGGGCCAGAGGCTTGTGGAATGACCAGTGGACAGAAAGCAGGATGACCACTTGGGCCACAGGACAAACAGTGAGACTCTGCCCTGACAGATAGGCAGGAAGTGCCTACAGGAATCCCAGAGGCTATGATTCCAGGGTTTCCAGACCTGACAGAAATTACAGCCCAGGCCCAAGAAGTCCCCAGCGGAAAGATGAAGAAAACACTAACAAGATACATCACACTAACGTGCCCAAAGCCAGTGAGAAAGAGGCACTTTACCAGAAGCAGCCAGCGATGAGGAAGGCGGGAGGGCACTTCTGTATAGTGACAGATGTTAGGAGAGCACTGCATCTCCCCAGGGACAGCGCATGGGGCACCACGGTAACGCCTTGGGGTGTCTTGGGCCACAGAGAATCACTGAGCCAACAGTGCAAACATTTCCAAACACATAAACGCAGACGCACACATGCACAGAGTCTCCATACGTGCAAATGTGGAAGAAACCCATCCTCAGCCGAACTCTAGTGCCAACAGTGACACCCTGAGCCCCTGCAGCAGACACTAAAGGACAGGAAAGCATGTGGCACAGTAACTGCGTGAACCGGGAACACATTTTTTCTGAGGTTACAGCAGCTCATTAGTGCCCAGGTGGCCATTTTAAGTAACCTAAACAACAGTGTATTGCAGGGCTAATATATATGTAGGGATAAAGGTGCGACAACAGTAAGGACAAGCCTGAAAGGAGTGGGGGCCTCGACAGGTGGCCCAGGGCATGAGCCCACTGGTACTCTAATAAAACAGAAAAACAGAGGGAGTTCCATGTTTCCTCAGTGTAACCCAGGCAAATAGGGGTGTCTAACCCTAAACCTCAGGTTAGATATGCCCCTGCCAAAAGCTACTGTGTGTGTGTGTGCACACACATGCATGTGTGGTCCTGTGCAGCACTACTGGGGATTGAACCCTGGGCCTTCCCACTGTGCTACATTCTGAGGACTCTTCTTTTTATAACTTTTCATTGGGAGACAGGGTCTTACTAAGTCACTGAGTTGCCCCAGCTGGGTTCCAATCTGAGATCCTCCTGCCCCAGCCTCCCACCATGTTGCGCTTATAGACTTGAATAACCTTTATTTTTTAAAAAAGCCAATAGAAGATATAAACTTAAATAACAAAACAGCCAAAGGTAGTCAGAAAAGGAGGAACGAAGAATGTATGAGACAAATCAAAAGCAAATAGCAAGATGGTAGATTTAAAGTTAATTATGCCAGTAATCCTTTACATGTAAGATGCTATAAACACCTCCACACAAGAAACAAAGCATTGTCATGTTAAATAATAAAACGAGAACAAATTATATGCCTCTTTGTTGAAAAGACACAGATAAAGAATAAAAGGATAGAAACTGTGCATTATGCTGACAGTAATCAGATGAAAACTGGAGTAGCTACATTAGTATCAGACAAAGAAGATTCTAGAGCAAAGGATATTAACAAGGATTAAGATAATCATTTAATAACGTTAAAGAGTCAATTCACCAAGAAGGCATAACAACTTGAAATGTTCATACTCCTAATAACAGAGCTGCAAAATATTTGGAACAAAAGCTGATGGGACTCAGAGTAGAAGCAGGTTAATCTACAATTATAGCTGGAGACCACAGCAAGCTCTGCTCACAACTGATAGTACAAAATACACAGAGACCAGGAAGGACGCAGGCATTCTGAACTCTACTCTGAGTCAGTTTAATCTGGTTTGAGATTTATAGAATGTCCCACCTACCTATGACAGAGACAGTTTTCTCAAGGACATACACATATTAGCAGGATAGATCTTATTCTGGAACAACTACATTGAACAAATCACCGCAGACTCAACTCATACCAGGCATGTATACTTAGCACAGTGGTATTAAATTAGAAATCAACAATAGAAAAGATACCTGAAAAAATTCTCCAAATGTTTTGGAAACCAAATAATCTTATGAATAACTCAGAGGTCATAGGATAAATGACAAGGAATATTAGAATGAATTTTGAAATGAATGAAAATAAAAACATGACCTGTTGACATATAAAATATAACTAGAACACAGCCTAGAGTGAAATTCACACCCTTATCCCCAGAAAAGAAAACAAGAGAGTCCTGAGACCCATGATCCATGGTCTTGGCTTCCTCCTTCATAAAGGAGAAAAAGGAAAAACTACTCCTAAATGAGGGGAAAAAAAAGAAATAATAAAAACAACAAATCAACAACAGAGGAAAAAATGATAGAGAAAATTCAACTAAACCAAAAACAAATGTTTAAAAACAGGAATCAAATGGATCCAGGCCAGACAGACCTAGAACAAATAAAGAAGTTTTCAAAATGAGAAATCAGAATTGTGGGCTGAAGATTTAGCTCAGTGGTTCCAGCACCTGCCTACCAAACTCAAGGTCCCTGGTTCGATCCCTGGTGACCACATACAGCAATACCGGGCGTGGTGACTCCTGCCCACCTGCAATCAGTACCACACACCATGGTGGCTCAAGCCTGTAATCCCAGCACTTGGGAGGCAGAGGCAGGAGGATTGCTGAGTTGGAGGCTTGCCTGGGCTCCATAGTGAGCTCAGGGCCAGCCTGAACTACAAAGCGAGACCCTGTCTCAAAAAAAAAAAAAAATCAGAAAGGTGAAGGGCACCCCTTCAGATCCTACTGGCAATAAGACAATAATGAGAGAATATCAGGTACAACTTTATATGAATAAATTAATAACCTAGATGAGATGGGGAAATTTCTTGAGAGACAGGAACCACTGGAGCTCACTCAAAAATAAATAGAAAATCTGAGTAGCTCAGCTTCGTGTCTATTAAAGAAATTTAATTTGTAGTTAAAAACCTCCTCCCGGGGAAACTCCAGGCCCACGGGCTTAACTGGATAATTTCAGTGAGCACTCAAGAAGGAAACAAAAGCAGTCCTCCATCACGCCTTTTTCAAGACCTGAAGAGGAAAGAACACTTTCCAAGTCGTGCTCCCAGGCCAGCACTGCCTGTTACCAAAGTCAGGGGACATGACACAGGGCAGAGGGCTGACGTTGCTTGAGAACACAAGGACAAACACGCTGCCCAGAACTCGAGCAAGTGGATGCCAACGTGGTGCAAAAGGGCCGGAGCATGATCAAAAATGCACCAGATGGGGCTGGAGGGTTAGCTCAGTGGTTCTGGCGCCTGCCTCACAAGCGCAAGGTCCTGAGTTCGATCCCCGGTAACCACATAGAATGCTGGGTGTGGAGACTCAGGCCCACCAACAATCAACACCGTATACTACAATGCCGGGCATGGTGGCTCACGCCTGTCATCCTAGCACTTGGGAGGCAGAGGCAGGAGGATTGCTGAGTTCGAGGCTTGCCTGGGCTCCACAGTGAGCTCAGGGCCACCCTGAACTACAAAGCGAGACCCTGTCTCAAAAAAAAAAAAAATGCGCCAGATGTTTAAAGGTAAAGCTCTTACTCCATAAAAGACACTGCTGAGAATGACAGGACAAATGTGTTCAGAGCGGGGGTGGGGATTCTGAGAGGCAGTGTGCCTGCTACTGTAATCATTTCTTACTGAAACTCACTGTATTGTTCAATCATCCTTTGTAGGTCAAACATGTATGGCAACTTGTAGTGTTTTTTAAAGGAATGGACAGTTGATTTTACTTATGAAAATCAAATAATGTAATTCACTATGTTGTGACTGAATAAAGATGAAAAATAGGATCATCCTAACACATGGAGGACACTGATAAGACCTGGCATTTCATTTCTTGTAACTGCTCCCAGCAAATTAAAGTAAGAGGAAAATTCTTCAACCTAATAAAGAACATCCACAAAAAAAATCTAAAATTAACATACTGGTTAATAAGAGGTGAAATGTTCTCCTCTAAGTCCAGGAATAGGGCAAGGAAGTCTGTCCTTACTACTTTTATTGAGTGGAGCAGCTAGCAAATACGAGGAAATAAAAGGCAAAGAGATTTAGAAACTAGAAGTAAAGTCATATTTCCTTATGGTATATACATGGACACAGAAACCCTGTGGACTCGCACTGAAATAAGCCCCTGGGATATCAGGTGACTTGGTTAGTTAGTAAAATAGTTCCACAAGATTCGGTTGCAGGGCCAGGGTGTAGATGAGTGGCTCTGTGCCTGCTTGGCAAGTCCAAGGTCTTGAGTTTGATCCTCGGTATCAAAAAACAAACAAACAAAAAAATCAATTCCATGTCTGTATATCAGCAAATGAACAAAAAGAAATTGGAATCTTTTAACTGAATTCTTTATTAGTACATTTTATATACACATCCCGCTCACACCAACATTAGGAATTTGTACAGTATACGACATGAGTTAATTCTCATTTTTACCCATTCCTCTACCCTCTCTACAAACCCCCGGCCCCCTATATACATATGCTTTTTTTTACATCATATTTTTTCTTATCCCTCATTACTTACCCCTACCCTTTGCCCTTTGAAATTGGAATTTAAAACTAACAACATCTGCAAGGTCATCAAAAAAGAAAATACTTGTGGTTACATGTGATGAAAAATGTGTAAACCACACTGAACCAAACAGGCCCTGCTGAAAGGGGGAGGACAAGCCAGGTATGTGCAGAACTTTTAGGACATGGACTAAGATACAAACCACTTAGAATGGTCAGAACAAGAACATTTGGAATAAAAAGCATGGAGAACATAAACTATCTGACATGTAGGCTTTTACCAATAATTCAGGCAGTACAGCACTGGCATGAATATTGAACTACAGGTCACTACAACAGAAAAAAAAAGAGGCCAAAAATGGATCAGACATGACTAATTAATTTGCAACAAAATTTCCAGGGCCACTGGGCTGGGGTGTCATCAGTGTTTAAACATTCACCTAGCATGTACAAGGCCACAGATTCAGTCTCTAACACACACACACACACGGTCCAAGGTAAACTGGTGAGGGAGTAATCTGTATAATAAATGATGCTAGGAAAATTGAATTAAAAAATTTTTAAAATATATACCCTGGCACAGTGGGAGACTGGGGCAGGAGGATCACAAGTTCAGTCCCAACCTGAGTAACTTAACAACTTACCGAGACCCTGATTCAGAGTTTAAAAAATTAAAAGAACTGGGGATATAGCTCAGTGGTATGGTGATCCTGGCTTCAATTCCACATTCGAAACAAAACCCAGCCTTCAATGTGACAGGAAGCCAGGATACCCCCTCTTGCTGCTCAGCAAATGGGGTCCCCAAGGCAACATCTGGGTCCCCCTTCCTCCCTCCAGCTCAGGAGAGTGCTCGGTCTTGGCCTTCTGAGAATACAGGCAGAGACAGCAGATGGGCACAAGAGGCAGGAGTCAAGAGGGACTGTGATACTCCCCCACTGGTTCAGGAGACACAGAAAGAGATACACAAGTCCCCCCACTGGCCCCAGCTTTTGACCAGACCAGCGCTGACTCCAGTCAAACCCTTCCCCCCTTTGGAGGAGGGGCCCCCCCAAAAGAGGGAGGGCAGCTCTGCCTGACCACTGCGCACTCCCACATGAGCATCCCTTCCTCTCCCCCACGTGCCCATGAGCCCCCACTGGGAATCCGGCTCATACCAGCCAATGCCTTTCCTGAAGCCAGGAGCCCAGCTTGCAGCTGTGAACATGGGCTCCAGAATTCAAGCCGCTCCAGAGGAGGAACTCCACTTTGTGGGCAGCTGCTGCTATGAGGCCAGCAGGCCGCTCAGAGGGTAACTCCAGGAGGACCTAGAAGGCAGACAAGGTGCTCAGAGACAGAGGCGGAGGAAGGATGGAGCTGGAGCCCTAGGCACAGGGCACCAGGGTGGAGGAACCCGAAGGGTTGCAGGAAGGTGACCCATCTGGGGTGAGCACCACAGTCCCCAGACAGAGCAGACAGCAGGCAGGGTCTGTTCTAGGAGAAAGCACCCTAGAAGAAAGAGCAAAATGCTGGGGAGGGTGATGGGTGCCAGGGCAGAGCCCACACAGGGCAGGAGCGGGAAGTGTTTCTAATGTTCTGCTCTCTGACAAGGTCACCAGCTTTGACAGCGTGGGTAGCAGAGAGCTGTGGTGCAAGTTTTCCACAGTGCCAAAGTGGTGTATAAAGTGGAAACCAAGCTGCTTCAGTAAGATTCAGAATCTGGAAACAACCCCACAAAATTGTGAGCAGGACCCCCGTAAAGGACATTGCTGGATTCTCAGGAAGTAAGGGAACTCCCCCCCCCACACACACACACCCAAAGTAAAAGGAGGCAGCAGATGCTGGAACGTGGACCAGTCAGGAGATAAAAAGGACAAGGCTGTGAGCAGCAGCTCCAAGAGAAGCCTCTGGGCCATGTGAGTCCACATGAACCTAAAAGATGCAGAGACGGGCTCACAGAGGTCCCCTAGCACAGAAGAGAGTCCCCTTGGGGGAGAGGTCGTGAAAAGCAGCAATTAGACCCTGAAGACTCAAGACACCAGGTTAACAGAAAGAGAAAATAAAAGCTGCAAATACATGTGTAAAGAAAATAAGGATAGCCTTCTAAAAATACCAATGGGAGCCTCTGGAAGGAATGAGCATGCAGATCTGAAAATGTGCCCAAAGGAGCTCGGAGAAGCAAAAGATCTAAAACTGGAAATTATTAACTTGAGGAAAACACCAAACCAGAAGTTCAGCACCTCTCCCCCAGTGCCTGTTTCACCCCTTCTCTGTCTCTGTTGAGCCCCAGTTCCCAAAGCCCAGCAGAGACTTTGAGAAATGGCAGCAAGCAGCAGAGAGCTCCACACACCCCCATCCTCAGAGACACGAGCCTGCCCCATCCACAACACACCCCAATAGGCTGCTGCTGACAACCGTCAAACCCAAATGTTCAGGAGGCTCCACCAAAGAAAGAGCTCCTCTGCACCCAGGGTGCTGTCCACCATTGTCTCATCTCTTCCCATCACTGTCCTCTTTCTCCCCTGGAACATATCCATCACAGTGTAACCTTAGAGTGAAATACTTTCTGTGCTCAGAGCTAATGCTTCTCTTTCATCCGTTGCTTGGCTAAAGTTCTTCTGTAATTTCTTCAGGAAAAGCTCACACTAACTATATTTTCCACATTCTTTGCATGTTCCTATCCACATGCCAGTTTGGCTGGGTATAAAACAACATTCCTGATCACATCCTAGATGTGTGCCTTTCTCCAACGGCTGGGAGAAGATCCAAGCCAGATTCAAGGATGAAAAGAGACACAGGAGACAGGTAGTCAGAATCAGAAAAGATCTCAGTGTGGACCACTGTGTGTTTCTTTGGGACTCAGTATCTCCTTTCAGTCTGTAGCTTCAAGTCTTCTTTTATTTCCGCAAATGCTTCTTTTTCTTTTTCTTTTGAGACAGAGTCTCACTTCGTAGTTCAGGCTGGCCCTGAGCTCACTATGTAGCCCAGGCAAGCCTTGAACTCAGCAATCCTCCTGTCTCTGCCTCCCAAGTGCAGGGATTACAGGCATGAGCCACCATGCCTGGCACTGTGGTATGTGGTAGGCGTGAGTCACCATACCCAGCACTGTATATGGTTACCAGGGACTGAACTTAGGACCTTGCGCTTGTGAGGCAGGCGCGAGAACCACTGAGCTAAATCTCCAGCCCTCCACAAATGCTTCTTAAGTTATAGTTTAACTAGAAGTTTTTCAAGATCTTAATTCTTTTATCCTGCAATCTCATCAGGTATTTATAGGTCATTCTTCTTGCTCTCCCATATCCAAGTCCTCATAAATGTCCCTTTGCATCCATTCCATCTGCTCCCATTCTTCTCAGCCTTGTCTTTGCCAAGCCTTGTGACCTTCTTGGGAGTGTCTATGCCACTTACAAGATATTCTTTAAATCTGCAAATAACCATGTGCTTCTGTCCCAGACCTTCCTGAACTCTGCAAGTTCATGCATCCCCTTCCCCTTCACTTTTGCTATCATTCCCCTTGGTTCTGTTTTATAGAAGCAGTTATACCATTTTTTATAGAAGTAGTTATACCATTTTTTAAAATCCATATATTTGATCATAACTCCAACTGCTCTATGAAAATTCATTTGATAAATATGGAGAAAGGAAAAATAAAAATACACACATTCATTATTTGTGTTTGAAGAGGCACAAATGGTCCCACATTACATGGGTTACTGAAGACTGAACAAAGTACTCAAATTCCCTGGGTGTCCCTCTCTCCTGCTGTCCCCCTCTGAGGGCTCTTTTCTCATGTCTTTGTCTGGAGTCCAGTTGTGTCCTGTGATAGGAAGCAAGAATTTAGGAGACCCTCCTCCCCCGTATCCACATGTGGCCCCCAGACCTGCTCATCAGTGCTGTTGGCATGGATCTATCTTAGCTGTCCCAGTCAGTGGCTTAGAAAAATCTATGTTCCAAGGGAGAACGAAGAAAGGAAAGTACCACAGCCATCCTGCAATCATCACCTTCTTCCCTCTGGGGCAGGTGCTGCATACATAGCTGTGGTAGCACCTCTGCTGTGCATAAACGTTTTTTAGCATGCTAGTCTTAATCACTTGTGAGTAGGGAGACAGTAAACCCCTAGTGATCAGAAGGTGGGTGGATCAAGGAAGGCATTTCGTGGGGCTGGAAGATGACAACTGCAAGACACCAATGTCCACTGGCCACCAAGTGAAGCTTCCACTGTGGAACCATGAGGAGGACATGATCTATGAGCCATTTCCTACTCCTCATGAGTAACAGGGACTAATAAAAATACCTGGGCTCCATCCAGAGGGCAGCACAGTGCTAAAGAGCTGATGTTGGCACAGTCTCAGCCTCCTTAGCACTGCAGCTGGTGCCTCACAGTGGCATCCGGTGCAAGGACGAGGCAGGGTACTTCTACCCCTGGATCTGCTGGGGATACCTCGAGGGATGTGGCCCACGGAAGTGTGGAGCAAAACCCCCAAACCTCCACTCAGGACACTTGTCCTCTTTCTGGGTCCCATAAAAATTGGAGGAAGCTGCTGTCTCTATTGTCTTCCTCTGCCTCATGCAGAGGTTAGATGGGTCCATTCAACCCAGTATCCCTTACAAGGCTATCAGGGAGTTTTGGATGCATCTACATCAAAAATGGCTTTGTTGATTTTTTAAAAATTGTTACTATTTACCAAGGGGCATCACATGGGGCTCCACACACTCCTTCCTATCACTCCACAGTTAGGTTACAATAACTTTTCTCTCACATTTTCTACATTTCTTTCCTTTTTCTGGTTCCATTTTCGCTATCTTTTCTCGTTTTTATCAGCAAACCAAATTTGTCTTTTTCCATGTGATTTGTCTGGAACCATCAAAGTGGATGCTGTGCTTTAAAAGTGACCATGTTTCATGTCTTGGCAATGAACCATCCAAATTGTCTTTTGGTGGTTTAGAAGGTAAAGTTTCGGGGCAGTAGCTAGGGTGACACACGGCCATCAGAGTGGGTCCCCACGGGGCCTACAGCTCCACAAGCAGGGCAAGCCTCATGTGCGCTGACACACGCTCGCATGGTCTCACCATGTCACGAGGCAGACCACGGACACCGCCAAATGCAGGCTCCCTGGCCCCCCAGCCCCCGGAGCCATGAGCCAAATAAACTGCATTCTTTATAAACTACCAATCCTGGGCGTTTTTAGCCCACAGAGAATGGGCTAAAACAGTAGATATTATTTTATAACAAACACAACAAAAGCAATAAACCTCTTAAATAACAGACGTATGTCTGCACGTGCTCAATGGACTGTTGGAAGCGAAGCGGTGCCTTCCCGAGGACACAAGCTGGGGCCGGGAGCTGCAGCCACTCCCAGCCTCCATCACCCAGGGGCCTCCTGGCAGGACGGCCTGGGGCAGGATGAGCTCTGAGGGGGTCTCGAGCCACTGTCACCAGCTGCGTGGCCTGACAGGAGCCTCCCTTCCCCGGGTCCCCTGCTCTGCCCCACGCAGGGTCTGTGAGGAGCGAAGGAGGTGCCGCAGGGGCCAGCAGAATGGTGCAGGGCACATCGCAGCCTCTGCTGCCAGCTCCAGCCCGCAAAGTCCTTTTCCTGCTGAGGAGGCCTTGGAATGATGCCGAGTGACCGCGGCCAGGTGCAGAAGGACAGTACGGCAGTGAGACGTCCAGAGTGCATCTCACCAGACCTCCCTCTACCAGCAGCGTTTTCCTGAGAGGGGGTCGGGGTACCGACTCGGCAGCTCTCTTGGAAGAGTCAAACATGGCGTCTTGCCAAAATGTCCCCAGAGCCAAAACAGCTGGATCAAATATGGCACAGCGAAATACCTCAGGAGGCTTCATTCCTTCTGGTTCCAGATCCCACTTGGTTCTGGAGCTGAGCAGACCCCCTAGCTCTCTCACCTGGTCACCTGAGGCCCCTCTGCTTTGGCCAGTGTGACCTCTGCTCATTCGCCTGGGTTGGTGCAGGTGGAGAAACAGAATATGCAGGGAAAAGGACAGGACCAACAGCAGTCTCTGCCCAGTGAGGCCAGAATACGGCAAGCTCTCGACCAGTAAGGTGAGTTCGGACTGCCCGGCAGAAAGCCTAAACCACCGAGTGAGGCTGTCAGGCGCCATACAGGTAGTTAGTTAGAGGGAGCCGTGGTCTTGGCTGAGCTGGGGGCATTTCTGGCCTGGTTTGCGGACAGATCGGGTCAGAGGTCCTGAGCAGAGGCCCGCGGGGCCAGTGGCGGAGCACTGTGGGGCCGCCACATGCAGAAGGGGCTGCAGAGGGCAGAAAAGGCTCTCCGCAAGAAAGGGGCCAGGACAGGCACGTGAGGCTGAGGGTCCTCGGATGTCTGGAGCCTGGGACGGGCCCCCAGGGGATGGGCAGGGCCACCCAGGATCGGGTCTGTGGTCTGGGGACACCAGGGTCTAAACCCAACTTGCAGGATTGAGCAACAGTGTTTTTCTTCCCAGGACACAAAAACCTGTCCAAGAAATAAGCCCAGATTTCTCCCTGCTCTCGCCAACACTTGGAGAGCTCCCCGCTTGGCTGCAGCTGTATCACTGACAGCAGATTTTATAGGGCTGCACTCCTGCCAGGGTCCTGCAGGAGTCAAAGAGGTAGATGAAGCCTGCACCACCCGAACCACACAAACATGTCGCTGTCCTCGCGCTGGTGCCTGCGCGGGGGTGTCCTCGGCTGGCGCAGCTGCCTGGGACCAGCGCCCACCCTCAGAAGCTCCAGCTGACGGCCCAGTTTGCACATTTCCACGCAAGTCCTGGGTTTTAAATGGTGTGTCCAGCTGGAGACAGTAGGCCACTGTCGTCTTGGTCACTGCATAGGCGCACCTAGTCATGCAAGACACACTGTTAATGGGCGAGAGTACTTTCAGCCCTGCAGTGTCCTGCTGGGACACGCTGCGCCTGGCTGGCCCCGTCCAGGCGTGACTCGCCATCCCAGGATCTGGGTCTGGGACTTTGCCTCTATGCTTTCAGGTTGGCTACGAAAATATCTCTACAATTTTTTTCACTAATGGTCCATTTGCAGGTCATTCAAGGCCAAGACCAGAAGGATGAAAAGCTCTGAGCCCTTCCCGAGGCCCTTAGTTGTAAAGGACCAAAGAGGCCGTAAAACAAAGATTTATTCAGCCTCAGCCGGACAGCTCAATGGCGAAGCCCTGCAAGACCGGGAGAAAAAAGAAACATCTGGCCAGAAAAACGCACTTGTTTACAAAAAAAAAAAAAAAGGCTTTAAGAGTCTTCTCCAGCTTCACCAAGTTCTTGGACTAAAATTAGGCTGAAAATTAAAAACAATGTAGGATCTTGAGAGTGAGGGCAACACAGGCAGAGAAGAAAGAACATCTTGTTTTCCCTTGTGCAGCCGGCCGCCTCAGGCCGGCCCCCTTCCGGGCACCCCTGCCATGTAGGTAGCCCCTGGGGACCGCACAGCTGGGACGCTCCCCGACAGGTGATGGATGCAACCTCTGGTCTGAGGCCAGACCCCGGGGACAAGGGCGTTCTCCGCAGAGGAAACGGGAAGAGGGTGGTGGCCGCGTTTGCTGCACGCATGATGAAGTGCCTCTCTCCGGAGCTTGCTGCAAACAGGGCTGCAACCGCTGGCGCAAAGTCGCCAACATCTGCCTGCACTGGGGACAGGGACAGCGCATCTTTGGAGGCGTGGACAATGGCTGTTTTGTAAGTAGGGGAGCCGGCACTGGCAGTGCAGATCTGGGCCTCCTTTTCCGGCCCATGCTGACTCACTGAGGACGGCCGGGCCAAGCCTGCTGGGTTCCCCTGCCCTGCCTGCCGGGTCCGTGGCAATCACAGGACACAAGGACACACTGCTGCCTTCCGCTGTCCCTGGGGTGCTAACACGATTAATGGGATAAGGCTGGAAGATGCTTTGAACTTCTCGGCGCAAAACTGGCTCAAGTTCAGTAATTAATAAATTTCACCAAAGAGGTGGACTAAGGTCAGGAGGCTCTCAGAGGCCCAGGGAAGGGCTACTGGGCTCGGGCCTTGAGCGCTGCACAGGCACTGACGGGGAGCAGGGCAGCACCAGGGCACACGGCCCGTGAGCTGAGTGGTCAGGGTCCAGCAGATGTCCTTGGACCCTGAGCCGTGTGCATCACCAGCTCACACCGTCTGCAAGTCCGTGTCCTGAGAAAGCCGGCAAGAACAGACACAAACACACCCAGTCACTGAGACACTAAAGAGAAGAAATGAGACCGTGTCCCCAAAGCAAACTGGAGTCCAGCAGCAGTCCACCCCACCCCTGGGTTTGTGGAGAACAGGAGGTGAGGCTTCTCGAACAGAAAGAAGGGAAGGTGTGGACACACATCCAAGCATGTGCAGCCACCGCCCTCACATCTGCAGCCCACGGTGGGTTCTGGAAATCTCAGGCTGAACCAGACCCTATCCACACTGGGTGCTCTGCCCTTCCTGGGCGTACAGGCCTATGAATAACTGATGATAATCTAGAACAATTAGAGTTTCAGCTGTTGTGATAAAATCACCAAAGCCACTACTGGCACATTCATGGCATCATGAAGGGAAGTAGGACCAGCCTATAAGTACTCAGACCCTTGGCCAGCCAACCTGGTGACCAGTGGCTGCCGTGGCTGATGGGTGGTGGTGTGGACCGCGCATGGTGACATAAGAGTTGCTTCATCACACTGCTCAAACAGGCATGAAATTGTGAACTTACGAACTGTTTATTTCTGGGATTCTCCTAACATTTTTGGCTTTCTGTTGATTTCAGTAACTGAGACTCAGGGAGCTACTATGACATAAGCTTTGCCCATTGCCACCTTCAGATGTGGTTCTGAGAAAAGCTGACAAATCTGGAGCCATCCGGACCTGAAGTCCCACGTGACAGGTGCATGGTGGGGACCTTGTGCTACCAGGAGCCAGGCAGAGAAGACCATGAACTAAGCTTCCAGCAGGCTGCCGCAGCCCTTCTAAACCAGTCTCTAGCCCTGAGGTGTGTGTGTGTGGGGGGGTTGCTGCAGCCTCAGGGGCCTCGGGTCCCCTGGGTCCCCCGGGTCGTCCAGGCTACATGTCCCTCGTGCCCACCCATTACACTCACCCCTCTGTTGTGTGGAGCCCCAGGGAGACACTAGGGGACTTGTGAGTCCTGAGTCCTGGCTGCCCTTGAGATGATTTCTGCTGGGCCAGGCACACGTGCCAGGGACCCCAGGTTGGCCCAAGACCACTGTGGTGCCATGTGCCCTGCACCCTGGCTTTGAGCTAAACATCTCTCCTGTCCAGTGGGCCTCACAGGCTTGTGTTCCCCAAAAACTTCCTAGAACAGCCCCAGGGGCCTTCTTATCAGCCTCTTGTGTCTTATACCCTGCAGCGTTGAGAAACATCTCTCCAAAAGGGGTCCCCATCCGGAGTTAGAAGAGCTGATCACCGCAGCTGGGGTACACACAGCAAGACCCCATTGTCGCGCCACAGCTACCTCGCCCATGGTTGAGAGTCCTTGTACCCTATGCCAGTGAAACGTGTTTCCAGGTGTAGGAAAGACTCACCTGGAGCCCGTGAGATACCAGCTGCCCAGGACCAACCAGCCGGGCAACAGGCGGCACCAAGCAAAGGAATGCAGGGGCTGAGTGGGTCACAACATTTCTACTTCTTCAAACCCAATGCTGGCTGGGCACGGAGGACACTCCTGAACTCCCAGAACCCTGGGGGACTAAAACAGGACAACTGCGAGTTCAAGCCCAGCTTGGGCAACCTAGTAACTTAGCAACACGTGCCTCCAAATAAAAAAGGGGCTCAGGAGGCCACTCGGGTCCTTAGTCCCCCACCCCCACCTCAGCTACGTCAGCACCGCACAAGGCTTGCAGGCATCAGTGTGGTTTCTGGGGCTCTCTGCACCCTGGCCATACCCAGCCTTGCCCCACGACACCCTGCTTCGGGGTTCCCTGCAGTACCTGGGTTTGCCTTGCATGCAGAGCTCCTTCTGCCTCAGACCCCACGCTGGCCCCACAGTCAGGGCCAGGGCACACGTGCCTGCCGCTGGTCAGTCTCCTTAGCATGACGGTCCCATCCCCCCAGAGCCTGACTCAGAACGGCCAGCACACTGCAGGCGGAGCTCAGCCCGGCTGAGCCCAGCCATCGAAGGCCACGCTCTCCAGCTCCATCTCACCGGGCTCTCACCTGGAAATGCGAAGCCCAGCGAGGCCAGGTGCCCCAGCGCCACCTGCCTGGCTCTGCTCCGTGGGGTTCCAGTTAGCCTTCCCCGCATCCCTTGCAGGATGGTGCTTTGGCACCAGCTGCGGAGACTCCCGCTCAGGAGGGGCCCCCTTGCTCCCACCCAGGCTGTGAGCCTCTCGTGACCTTCGCTGACAGCAGGTGTGGCCAGGACCCTCCCACCCAGCTTTCCACGCTGCACAGGAGGCTCAGGAGGGGTGGTCACGAGTCACCCCTGCAACCCCACAGACACCTCCGGGTGCTCAGTATAGGTGTGGGTGTCACCCAGCTCCCGGCGAGGCGGCCGAGTGCCCAAACTATCACAGCCATGCCCACAGGACTCCCGAGGGTTCTGCCCTCTGTGAATCAGTGCAGGGCTGGCGCAGGACCTCACAGACAGGGCGCCCAGCCACAGTTTCGCCCGGCCTGACCCTGCCGGAGCCCACGCACTTGCGCCTGCTCACCCACGGCCACAGCATTACACAACTGCGTCTGATGTTCCCAGAACACCCTGTCCAGCCCAGCCCAGCGCTCCAGCCATGGACACAAACAGCAGGAGGAGGGCACAGGCCCGGCCGCCAGCAGGGCTGAAGTCCCTCTGAACTGTGCCGTCGCTGGCCGTGCTGCCTCGAGCAGACCTCGCTGCTGCTCTGCATACCTGTCACTGCCCTGCACGAGAGGCACAGCACACTGTGGGGCTCAGCCCGGCAGCGGGGTTCCCAGAACAAACTCGGCACCCTTCATCTCTCAGGGCCTGGCCAGTCTTCAGCAGGCTAAGGTGGCTGCTGGTGCTGGGAGAAGAAAAGAGGGTGTCTCTTCCTTCCCACTTAATCAGGATGAGCTGCCCGGAGAAAATGGGCTGTTCTGTTCTTCCCTTTCATGTCTCGCCAGGAATACTGCTACTCAAAGCAGCAGCTTCCACCAGACTCCTGAGCCATCTCTGGAGAACCCAGGCCAGCCGTCCCCGAACGACCCCAGTCGTGGGCCGGGGCACCCCACGCACACAGGGATCGCTTGCTCCTGACGGCCTGAGCACTCCTGTGAGCTGCATGTCACTTTGGTAACAAGTTTCCCATACAGCGCACGCCCTATGAGGCCTGAAGCCTGCTACCGCCAACCTAGCAGGACCAGGACCAGGACCAGGGAGCGGCAGAGGCTTCGTGGCACCAGAACCACCCCAGGGGACCCCAGGGCCGTGTGCCGGCCTCTCGCTGATACTCAGCACCTGCTAGAAGGCTCGTCTCACCTCGGGGCCACGAGCTGACACATGGGTAAGGGCTGCTCCTAGAGGAAGGGCAGCTACAAGGCAAGCCCTGGCTGAGTCCTCCCAGCCAGGCCTCTTCTTAGCCAAATTGGCAGAGACAGGAAGTAGATGGGTGACTTCCAGGAAGTGGGGCAGAACCAGAGTCCATGGGACAGTTTCAGCTCAGGAAGGTGAGAGGTGTGGGATGGAGATGGGTGTGGCCACGCAAACAGCCTCTTAGCACAGAGCTGTATGCTAGCAAACCGTCAGGAGCTACTTTCACCTCCATGAAAAAAATCCTAAAAGGTAACAGACTACGTTTACACAGATATCCAGGATGTTGCTTATACATTGTAACTCATAATGTCTGGGGATGGCGCAAGTGACAAAAACTATGCCCTACATATTTGAAAGCAACTAGGAGATTTTAAATCTCCTGCATCAAGATGCAGCACTCTGGGAAGGCACTGAGGGCCCGTTAGCCAGATCTGGTCTTGACTCAAGTATAGAAACACACAAATCTACAGCCATTATGTGTCAGGTAAAAATAAAATATTAAGTAACAAAAACCATAAGAAAGCAGCTCAGCGTTGGAGGTGGGAGACCCACTGATAAATTTACATGGATAAAGCAACAGGCCCTAAAGGTATACTGATCAGAGGGATGGGAAGGGAGGGGAGGGAAGTACAGGTGCAGTGCGTGTCTGCCCGATGGATCCCCGGATGATGTGTTCACTGTGTCCCGAACACTTACAGGAGGAAGAACAGAAGTGTAACAGAGGGGCGTGCGGGAGACGCTGGGTTCCGTCCTGTGTCTTCCGTGATGTAAAGGTGGGTTGGAGCCCGAGCCTCCCCTGACCTGTGCTGGGCTCAGCTAAGTCTCTGCACAACAACCTAGCCCTGCCGAAGCAACCTTAGCTGGCCCCGGAGGCCACGGGCCCTCTGGACTCGGACTCAAGGGACAGCACCACCTCCACAGGTCCACAGTCACTGCTCACCCATCCACTGGGCCCTGCCAGTGCCACCCGGGGCTTCTCACCATTCCTGGGCTGGTCTCTGCATTTATGTTCTTCTTTCCCAGCACTTAATGCTGAATTAAATTCTTTTAATTTTTTTCTCATGCAAAATAAAACTACCCAGAAACAGGAAAAAAATACAGCTGATGAAAACTCTTAATCAGTGCAGTAAATCTTTTCAAAGCATATTCGAAATGAGCAAAACAAGATGGGCAGCTGGGCCAGCTGTGCTGACGGAGGAGCAGCATGGCGCGGGAGGCCAATCAGTCTCGGTGGTGTGTGGACATACAGGCCGGAGGTGCCACTGGTGTGTGGCCTGGAGTGTGCCATCTCCTTCTCCTCACAATCTGTGAAACCTGTTTCCCCAGCTGTAAAACGGAAACACCTGTGCCTCCCTCGCAGGTGGCAGAAAACATAGGAAGAAGGTCCCTACGCAGCAGCCCCTGTGACAGGGGAGAGCACCTTGGCTGGCAGGTCCGTGCGCATGAAACCACATGCAGCATGCAGATCATGATGCCCAGCCTGGGGCACAGGCATCAGCAAGAATTTCACGGCCTGTGTCCAGAGGTACCCTGACCCAGGACTCTCAGTGGATGCCTAAAATCTCAGACAATCTCTACACACCTCATAGCTATACGCACACACATACTACTTGGGTAGAAAGGAATAGATTCAGGACATTTATAGGGAAATGAATACATCTTGGAAACATAATGTTAAGTGAAATAAATCAGATACATAGGCTTAAATAGCATACGGTTTCTCTCATCTGAGTAATCCAAAATACAAATAAAGAGCAAAATAAAACACTGATGAAAGATAACAGGGAGATAGATCTTGCAAATGGGAAGGGGACCGAGAGACAGAGGTGGAGAAAGGTTTGTAAAAAGATTTTAGATGTGTCAAGGACATGTAACAAGTGCCCACAGTGAATGTAATCTTTACCTGTCACAAACAAGAACTGAGATAATGATAATAATGAAAATAGAGAAAGAGGGTCTAGAGGTGGAGGGAGAAGCAACAGAAACAGCCAAGAGGTGCTAAGTACACGCACCCTCATCTAAGATGAATGTAATCATCACGCCCTGCAAACGGGTAAAGACTCATCTGTACCCTGGATACTGTAAGACACTAGCACCAGCCACTCACAATAATGCACAACAACTAGAACAAGGTGCCACGATCACAGTTAGCCAACCCTCCCCTGTCCCTCCCCTTCCCCCTCAACACCAAGTCCAATAACTGAGATAGCTCCCAAGGGACTAGCGGCCGGAGTGTGGGACGGTGTACGTGGATGTCATGCAAAGGAGAAAGGATGACGCACATCTAGGATGGGATGTGGCAGGAAGACACAAAGTTTACACCCTACTCAAAATGGTGGGCAATTACGAACCTGCCAACTGTTCCTGTTTGTGATTTTCTGCTCAGTATTTTCAAACTACTGCGGACTGTGCTAAGAGAGATGGTGAGAGCACAACCACGGATAAGGTAGGGATGGCTGGATCTGTACCGCTGACTTGCAAGTCAGTAAACTGAGCTTCCAAGAGCAAGCCCCAAAACAGAGAGGGTCTGAGGTCAGCAGCCACCACTTCAAGTCACACTCTACTGTCCCGGGAGGTCCCTTGTAGGACTCAAGGGACCAGAGGGACCCTCGGATGCCGTTTCCTCTTCTGTCCTCTTCACAGCACACTCCTCCAGCAAACCCAGTGCTCCTGGGTCCTTGCTCCTGATGTCCGTGTCCAGGGCCACCCTCCTGAGAGGACCCTCCAGCGCCTCCATCCCTGCAGGCAGTGCAGGCTGCAGAGCTTGCACCTAGGGTCCTGGCTTGGAACCCAGCTGGTCTGTGCTGTAAGGTCTTGCACCCCTAGGGCCTCCAGGATCACAGCAAAGTATTTCTCTTCCCTGTGCCTCAGTTTCTCCATCCATAGAGCAAGAGTTGAGACAGGACCACGATCCCAATGCTTTTGTGTGGATTGAAGAAACAACAAACGCGCAGGGTTCATCACTGGGCCCAGGGAAGTGAGGTGGCGTGTGCCCCTGGATAGCAGGGAAAACATGGCCTCGGGGCCTCCTGGGTCCCACTTTCCCCTTCAGAGTTGCTGGGTGTCATGTGACAGGTCTCACAGCCGCTGACTGTCCATGTCCCAAGCACTTGCTGGGTATCCACTGAGTGTCACTGACTCTAGAATGACAGAGATGCTGACTCAGAGCACCCATCATCCAGCTGGAGGGGAAATACCGAAGCACCTTCCCACAGAAATCCCTCCCTGGGCACCCTATTCTGTGACCCCCGCTCCCCGTGGATCTTCACAGCCGTGGCTCTGTGGAAGGTATGCACTTTGTGGTCAAGAAGACGGGCATCTCACCCAGTCCGTAATCTCAAAGCACAGCCACCTCTCCATATGTGAATGGCCTCACATGTCACTGGCTCAGAGACACAATGTGTCTCGTGGCCGCCCTTTTCGTGACCATATTCATAGGAAGGACAAAAACCCACCAGACTGCAGTGCGTCCAGGAAACCGGCTGCTCTGGACAGAATGGTCTTGGTGCCCCTGCCCCGTGCCTGGCCAGTGTGTGCTGGCTTCTCGGCCCACCAGACTTAGGGAAGCAGAATCAGAAATTCCTCAGCGGACTCTGCTTTGTTTCGCATCCAAACCTGGCTGTCAGGGCTGCAGAGGAGGACGCATCAGAGCATGAAGGACAAGCAGGGCCCAGCTTCAGGTCCTGAAGGCCCCTGGACCCACGAGGGGCCACTGCAGACACCCAAATGCAGCTGCCCCTTGCAGCCTTTGGGAGGACATGCTGCTCAGGAAGACTCTACTGAGCCATTCGCTCGTGTGAACCGATGACTTCGCTCGATGGCCCGAACCCCACAGATCAAACTACTCCGGAATTACCAGCCCAGCTCCTCCCCAAATCCCTCTAGCATCAGACACAGCAAAGCGCCGCCCGAGGCCCAGACGCAGGCACCACCTGGTCTGACAGAGCTTTGCTGGCGCCCACTGTGGCCGAGGCTGCTGTCACTTAGCAGAGCATAACTGGATGTGCGCAGGTCTGCAGCCCCGGAGGTTTGCGCCTGGCCTTTCCCAGCGTGGTGCTGGCCTCTGCGCCAGAGGAAAATGGGCAGGAAAGGCCCCGCAGCCACACTGTGTCCTGCTGCCTCACATGCCCCTCTGACCCTGGGCAGCGACAGCAAGCACAGGTGCCAGGGGCCCACAGAGCTGGTGTCCGGTGGGGACTGAGCAGAGGCTGCAGCGGGAACCCCGCCCTGGCACTGGTGAGTGTGCTCTCCACGCCTGCCTGACTTGCCGCCATCTCCTCAGGCAGGCAACGGGGAGGGTGGCTTCGCCTTTGCTGCTGTTGTGTTTGGGACACGAAAGGCTTCCACGCTGTCTTCCTTGGTTCTCCCAGAGGACTCGCAAAGACGCTCGGCCTCTTAGTTTGCACCCGAGGAAGCAGCTCAGACTGGTGTTACGAGCTACACAGTCCCCTGCCCAGCAGCAGGAACAAGTTTCAAGCTGGGGTAGCCCAGGTGTCGCTGCCACCACCACTCTGAGCTGCCCTCCGTCACCTGTCTTTGGCGTCTCTGCAGGAGACGGCCTGGCGACCTCCCTGCATGTGGCCACTGCGCAGCCCAAGCCGAGCGTCAGCCATCGGTCCCGCCTCAGCGCTCAAATAGCTATCTGTCTCTGGAGGAGCTGAAGTTGGCAGGACTGGACAGAGGGCACAGGGCAGAGAGAGCAGGAAAGACAAACCTGGCACGGGGAGGAGAGGTTCGGCCACTCCCTGTTGCCGCCTGCTGTGCCCGAGGTCCAGCACTGAGGAAGGACAGTCTGGAATCGACACAGCATGGTACTGGTGGCTGTTTGAGACTGTCCCCGTGGGGCAGCCCAGCGGCTGCCTCACACCACCTGAGTTCGGTGGCTCAACAGTACAGAGGTACTCTCCACCAGCTCTGGGGTCTGCACACCCCAAACTAAGGCGCGGGCAAAGCCCGGCTTCCTCCTGAGCCCCAGTGAGGCTCCTGCCTGGCCCTTCTGGCTGCCGGGCCCAGTGTGCCTCAGTCTACGGCAGCACCCCATGTCTGCCTCTGTCCTACCGTGGCCCTGTTCTCCTTTCATCCTTTTCTGTCTCCTTGGGAGAGCACTCCTTTCATGTAGGGCCCAATAACCCAATAGGATCTCATCTTGAGCCTTCATTTCCTGATGCCTGAAGTTTCTAAATAAAATCTAAATGTTTCTAAATGATGTCTTACTTTGTGGGGCTCTGGGCAGACATGAACATCTAGAGGCGCCCGGCCTGATGCACATTACTTCAGGGCCCCCCCTCAGCCTCAGCACTAGGGTCAGAAGCACCTGGAGGGTGTGAGGGAGGAGCTGGTCCTGCCTGGGCTGTGGAGGATCCTGGGGCACCCCAGGAGGACAGCGTCCTGCCTACCTGAGGGGTGTGTGGCGCACACTGCAAGATGTGGTTGGCACAGGCAGCATCATGGTGCGGCCACACGTGGGCTCATATGTGTTTCCATGGCATCCTCTTACAGAGCGTGTATTCCTGGGGAACAGAGCGCAAGGCGGCATTAGCTCGTGTCCTCACTGTCCAGCACAGAACCCAGTGCTGACGGTCCCAGAGGAGCCCTCGGGCTCCCAGGCGACAAGCCCAGCTCCCTCCTAAGCCACTTCTCTGGGCCGGCACTGTCCCAAGTAGGGCAGGCCTCTCCACTCTCCCTGGAGCACAGTTTCAGAGAAGAGTGAGAGCCAGGGATTTAGCTCAGGTGGTACCGCGCCCTCTTTGAAAGCACAGGGCCCAAGTTCGATCCCTGGTACAGCCAAAAAAAAAAAAAAAAAAGAACAGAGAAGGGCGCCCTCTCCCAGGTCCATCCCACGATGACTCTGAAGCCATGCTTCCAGCGGGCTAAATACACAATGTCACGGAGAACCAGAAGGACAAAGTACAGGTCTGTGAATAAAACACCACTTAGCACCACCGAGACAGTGAAGAGGAAGAGTGGGGACAGGTGGTCAGGATGAGTTGCCAGGTGGACAGCGCCACAGCTGCTTCTCTCCTTTTTCCCACCTCCCAGTGCAGACGGGAGGAAGCGTCTCCTGGCCCCGGATCAGCTGTGAGCTGCTGCTGTCTCCAGGCTCCCAGCAGAGCATATGGGCCAGGTCTTGCCAGCAAGTCTGCCCATGGCCTCTGCCAGTTCCCAGTGCCGTGCTCCCCCTGCGCAGAACCACACGTCGCTCCCTGCTGACCAGCACCCTGCCCGTTTCCCCACCCTGGGGCCACAGGCAGCTCTCAGAACAAACCCTGCGTCCAGCCTGTGCTCCCTCCGCCCAGACGGGCTTGCTCACCATCTTCCCCGCCCGATACAGCCTGCCTCCTGCGCCCCTACCCCCCACTGCCACTAAATGTTTTGCACATTTGAACATTTTGCACTGATGGCCTGTTTCTAGGTTCACTCGACCAATTTCCCACTCGTTCGTGGCAGATCTAGAATCACATGATGGGGTGCTTCCTCCCCAGCAGAGGGACTTGGGCACCACTAAGCGGCCTCTGTCTTCACGGCCCCACTGCAGCATCACTGCACTGGCAACAGATGGATCGGGACTCACATCCTATTTGCTTTGTGCCTCATTCTCTCATCTGTTCAGAAAACATTAACACCCTTCCAGTGGGGCCAGAGGTGCCCGGCAGCCCGGCCCTTGGAGCCCAGACCTGTTGGACAGACAAGACACACGCCCAGGCAGCCAAGATAAACTGTCGCTTTAATATCCTCTACCAGCCTCGGGGACGGCCTCGTCCCCACGGGTGATAATTGCCAGATCATCTACTTTCCCTCTACGGCAGCACTCCGCGCGCTGCAGGTGCCCAGGAGGGTCTGGTGAATGCATAAGTGATGAGCAGCGGTGCTCACAGAGGAAGACGGGGGAGGGCAGGGCACAGGCTCACCCTCCTTCTCCAACATCCCAACGAGGGAAACAGATTCCTAAGGGCAAATCCCCCAGCAACGAGCCCTCACGTCAGGATCATAGAAAAGGGCAGCCAAGGGGAAAGGAGGGGAGTCTTGCTTGGTACAAGGATGAGTGATACTCAACCCCACCCCATCCCCTGGAAACTTTTCTGAAGAAAGAAATTAATGCTGAGAATTCTCACCAAGCTCCTGCAATGGCTGAGTGATGGGGTAAAGGGCACAGGAAACAGTGAAGTTAAAACCCCCAAGAGGACATGTTCCTGAGCACCGCGGTGGGAGGGAGAAGGGGCTGGCCACTTTCCGGGGCAAGGGTTGCCAGACTTAGCACATAACAATGTCTCAGAAGGTCCCATCTGGGACATACTTATTCTAAAAAATTATTCATTGTTTCTCTGAGATTCAAATTTAACTGGGCATCCTGTATTTTATCTGGCAACGTCCTAGGGCACTGTGCTGAGTTAGAATAACAATCCGATGCCCACGGGAGAAGAACATGCACCCAGCAGCCCTGGGACAGGACACCTAAGCGAGATGTCAGAAGAGAACTAGGGGTCTTCATTCGTAACGGCACTCCCCCTACACCAAGACCAACTCTGCTCCTGTCCACTCCCCTCAAACCCGGGATACAGGAAATCTGGTGGAGAGCAACACACCGTCTTCAAATTACAGCTCCAAGCATTGTAATGATCATGTAAAAGTATCTACGACACATCTCATTATTTGATACCTTCAAGTGATTATCATTTTGAAGTAATACCACTTAATATATGAGAACTATACTTCAATTTCTTCCTATGCCATAGTTCCATCAAAGACAAACATCACAGACAAACTTCACAATCCCCAAGTACACTGGTTTAGTACAAATAGCCAGATATCTCTCTGAGATTGAAGTAATAAGAAAATATCTTCTACATTTACCTGTGTCATTACCATTTCTAGTGTTCATTCCTTTGGGATGATCCATGTTTCTACCTGATGTAATTTTTGTTTTGCCAAAGGACAAATGTTTTCAACATTTCATATAGTGCTAGCATACTAAGGATAAATTCTACTGGAATTTTTAAGTCATTTGAGAAACGTTTTCTTTGGGAATAGAATACTGAGCTGAAAGTGTTTTCTTTCAATGCTTGAAGACATCACTCCACCAAGCTCCTCACTGACATAGTCTCCAGTGAGAAATCTGCTGCCTTCCTTACCTTGACACTCTGTACACAACAGTACACATTTTTCCCTTCTGGCCGCTTACACTACTTTCTCCTTATTGATTTTGACTACCTTGATCATGATGTTCACTGAGCTGATTTTCATCATTTTCTGCCCATTGAGCTGCTTGAATTTACAGGTTGAGAGTTTTCAGATAATGGAAAACATAGGGCCATTATTTCTAGAAATGTCTTTTCTGTGCCCTCTTACACCCCGTGTGTAGTTACAGCTTCTAACTACACACATTATGCCACTTGAATTTTTCCCACAGGTCACTGATGCTCTGTCATCGTCACAAATTATCGTCCCATCTTAGTGTTTTATTCTGGATGGTTTCTACTGCTGTGTTTTCAAGTTCTTTCACATTTTTTCTTCAACATCTAATATCTTGTTAATTTAATCTATGTATTTTTCATCTTATATTGTAGTTTTCATTTCTAAACATTTAATTAGGGTCATTTATACATCTTCCATATCTTAACTTCCTGACATATAGAATAGTTATTATAAATTACCCAATTCATTGTCTGCTAAACCTAACATCAATGCAAATTATGGGTCAATTTTGAAAGAGATAGATACATGACAGAAACATATGATAGATTTTCTTTGTGATGGGTCATATCTTCCACTTCTTTACATGTCTGGTAATCTGTGATTAGATGCCAGATGTTGTGAATTTTACTTTGTTGGACGCTTTTTTTTTTAACTTTCTATAAATATTCTTAAGCTTTCCTGGCATAACTTGAGGTTGACATTAAGTTACTTGGAAACAGTTGGCCTTTTCAGGTCTTGCTTTCATGATTTATTAGGTGGATCTGGAACAGTACTCAATCTAATATTATTCCCACCACAGAAAGAAGATCTTTCTGTGAATTTTAGCAATGCCCCATGAGTTGTGAGTTTTTCCATTTTGGCTGGTAGACACTAGCCTTATTCCTGGCTTTATACAAGTGTCTTTTGGATTTTTTTTTCTCCCAACCTTCAAGTAATTTCCTCACATGCCTGTGTTGATCGGTGTTCTGCCAGTCTCGAGGAGGAATTTTTCTGCTTCTCCAGAACTCATTCCGTATGGCCCTTTCCTCTGCACTGCACACTCCAGTCATCTTGGTTTTTCCAAACTCTCTGCTCCTTGTCCTCAACTCAACCTGCCAGTCAAGCTCTTTCTAGGTTCCCTTCTCCATGCTGAAGCCTGGAACCCATAGTCAAGTCAGTAAGTAACCTGGGACAATCCCAGGACTCATGCAATCATTTTCTGTTTCTTAGGACCTATGTTCTTTGCAACCCTATATCCAGCACCTTGAAAACTGCTTCATATCTTTCTCCAATTTTCATTTTTTACTCTTGCGGTTGTTTCAGCCATGAGAGTAAGAAAGCTCCTGGTACTCTATCTTGTGTGGAAGTAGAAGTATTAAAAGGAATATTTTTTCCACTCGGGGATTAAAGGATAATTTATGTTCAACAAAATAAGGCATCCTGAGTCTCCAGGAAAGTTGTGCCAGTATAAATGGTATCTGTGTCTCCATGGTACTGAGTTTCAAAAGTTCTTTATATATTCTGGATACAAGATCTTGTAAAATGTCTATAATGAATATTTTCTCCCACTCTTTGTCTTCCTTTTTCATTTTCTTAAGAGTGTATTCTCAAGAGAAAGTTAATGATTTTGCTGCATTATCAATTATATTTTTAGTTATGATTTGTGTACTTGTGTCATCAAAGATAACTCAGTCTTTTCCAAGGTCACAAGATTTCTCCAATATGTTCTTCCCAAGTTTTAGTCTTCCCTGTTCAAGTACAAAGCAATGTCCCACTTGGGGTTAACTTTTTAAATACAGCATGAAAGCAGAGTCAGATTCCACATTTTTCTCAAGGATATCCAGGTTTGGGGGTGAACCATCACTATGTCACCATATCGTTTTTATCAATTGACTCAATGTGTCTAGTCTATTTCTGGACACTCTATTCTGTTCAATTCAGCTGCACATCCTACTCCCTTTGCCAATACTATATCATCTTGATTTCTGTAACTTTACAAGTCTCCAAATCAGGCAGCTTAAGTTTTCCAGATGGCTATTCTTACTCAAACTGCTTTGACTATCCTAGATCTTTGCATCTCTGCAAGTTTCAGAATCAGTTTACCAACTTACAGCAAAAAGCAAACACACAGGGGTTTGCTATAACTGTGCTGCATTTATAATTAGGTTGATACTCCAGTCCACAACCACAGCAGATGACATATATCTGTACTTAAGCCTCCTCATTTCACCCAGAAGTATATTGTTTTTAATGTTTAGGCAGTTGTATTTTATATTAGATTTATCCCTAATTCGGGTTTTTTCTTATCCCTCTAAAAATTAGTTACTTGTGTACAGAAATATTATAGGTATGCTAAAATCTACTTAAATTCACATATTTGTTCTAGTAACTTTACATTACATTCCTTAGGATTTCTCAGTCACCAGTCATATGGTTTTGTTTGATTTTTAAATTCTGTATGCCTTACATGTCTTTCAATTGTCATTATTTTGTTTTTTCTGGGTTTTTTTTTTTTGGTTTTTTTTTTTTTTTTTTTTTTTTTTTTTTTTTTTTTTTTTTTTTTTTTTTTTTTTTTTTTTTTTTTTTTTTTTTTGTTTTTTTTTTTTTTTTTTTTTTTTTTTTTTTTTTTTTTGCTTTTTGAGACAGGGTCTGGCTTTGTAGTTCAGGCTAGCCTTGAGCTCACTATGGTGCCCAGGCAAGCCGCCGTGAACTCAGCAATCCTCCTGTCCCTGCCTCCCGAGTGCTGGGATGACAGGCGTGAGCCACCATGTCCGGCACTGTAGTATGAGGTGTTGATTGTTGGTGGGCGTGTCTCCACGCCCAGCATTATATGTGGTTACCGGGGATCGAACTCAGGACCTTGCGCTTGCAAGGCAGGCGCCGGAACCACTGAGCTAACCCTCCGGCCCTCAATTGTCATTATTAAACTGGCTCTGACATCTAATACAATGCTGAATTAAAGTAATTCAAGTGGACATCTTTGTCATAGACCTCATTTTAAGCAGGAAGTACTCATTAAGTACAGGTTAACGTAGATTTTAAAAAGATGCTGTCTATTGGAGGCAATTCCTTTTTCATTCTAGTTTACTAAGAGTTTTTTTAAAAATCAAGAATAGAATGGCATTTTGTCACTTTTTCTGAAACTACTGAGATGATCATATAGTCTTATCTCTTTTGTTATGTAGGTGATTAATCTTCTCTTCTATTTTTGAAAGCTTTTATGTAACATTGATATTATTTTACCTAAATACTTGCTGTCATTCACCCATGAGACCACCTGAAATGTAATTTTTTGTAAAAAAAATCATTATAAATTCAACTTTAGTAATAGATATGGAGCTGTCTCATTGCTTTACATCTTATTAGTTTTTACCATTTGTTTCTTTCAAAAACTACAAGGCATGACCAAAAATTACAGTATGTGATTATATTATTTTAAATTATTACAGTTAAAAAATACACGATTAATATCCCTCCGAATATACTCCCTTGCTCTTGCCACTCTCTGAAGAAGTTCTGGAAGTCCTCTCTTGTGCATATATTTACAAGGTGTGATCACAAATACAGTGACTGTGTGCTGTGCAATGCAATGACGGTTTCATGGTGCATCCTCACCCACCTTATTTATTGGATCTGGTACTGTGTGACTTGTGGCTTTGCCCTAAATAAAAATGACAATGAAAGGTAAATATTCTCAGTAGATTCAGAAGACACTGAGACAGCCACAAGAGTGCAACTAAGGCCACTTGCAAAAGAGGATTTCCAGAACTGCCTCAGAAAGTGAAATGAAGAATCAGGACCAAAAGCTATGTGTCTTTTACAATAAATGTTTTCCAGCTTAAACATTTATCATGTTCCCATAATACATTTTATCTAGGACATAGAATTTATGGTTGTTCACTCTATTGCTTTGTTACACTTTTAGGGTCTGTTGGACTTGTAGTGATTTCTCCTTTTTCAATTTTAATATTAACAACTTCTGCTTTGTCTTTTACCAATTTAGGCAGAAGTTTATCAGTTTTACTGATCTTTTCAAAGCATCAGCTTTGGGATAGCTTTAATTTTCCCTGTTGTTTTTACTAACTCTTATTTCATTTGTTTCCTTTTTACCTGTATGATTTTCTCATTATTATTTATTTTGGCTTCAAATTATTTCCCTTCTTGCTTAAAATGGTAACTAACGTTTTGTTTTGTTTTGTTTTGTTTTGTTTTGTTTTGTTTTGAGACAGGGTCTCGCTTTGTAGTTCAGGCTGACCCTGAGCTCACTATGTAGCCCAGGCAAGCCTTGAACTCAGCAACCCTCCTGTCTCTGCCTCCCGAGTGCTGGGATTACAGGCGGGAGCCACCACACCCGGCTAAAATGGTAACTAACTTTTAATCTTTTTTCTAATATGCACATTTTAAATAGTAAATTTCTCCCAATCAACGTATAACACTGTTTAGATTTCCACTCAGTTCAAATTTTGTAATTTCTCGGTGATTTCCTTTTTGTCCCACAGGTTGTTTGGAAGCATAGAGTAAGTTTAAAATTTTGTTGTTTGGTAACTTTGCTCAATTATTGGTTATTCTTAGGATTTACAAATGTGCTATGCATACCTTAAAATAAAATAGTCCATAGTTTTGGGAAAAGTTTTCCATAAATATAAACTGGGCTGAGTTGATTATGTTGTTCAAGTCTTGTTCCCCCCTAATATTTTTCTACATCCCCTTTCTATCAGCTCCTGCAAGAAAATTATTGAGATCTCCAACATAGCTGCAATTCTGTATCTTCTTCATACTTTCAGGTATTGCTCCATTTATTCTGATACTGCAAGTAAATGTGCATATATCTAGGATTGTTATGTCTTAATTAATATTTATCATTGTGAAATATCTTCCTATGCTGGTAATCTCGTTCTGAAGTCTGCAATGGATAATACTAACATAGTCTGGCTTTCTTATTAGCATTTACATGGTATAATTTTCCAAGTTTTTAAATTTCTAATAGCTTATATCTTTATATCTTACAGAGCATTTTATACACAAAATAGATGGTTTTCAAAAAATTCAGTCTGTACCTTTTTATTATTGTGGACCACTTCTATCAATTCACCTATCAATTATGTAACTGTCTTGCTATATGTTTTCTGTGTATTTTATTCTCTTGTCCTTTCTAGGATCATACTCTTGCACTTACTGATCTCCATATGTTAAAAAAATTGATTCATATATTTTACCTAATTTTTGTTTTGCTAATGATGCTATAGTAAGTTCAGATGTCTTACTCCTTCACGGTCAATAGCAGAAGTCTGACGTCAAAAGAGAGGAAGAAGGAAGAGAGGGAAAGCATGGTTGCTGTCTTACTAAAAGCTAAAATTTGAAAACAGAGGTGAAAGCTGATGGTATTTTTTGAATCCCATCCTTATCAGCCTGTAAGTCAGGGAGGAACCACAGACAAGGGCTAAATCTTACCCACCATCTGCTTTCATTAACAGAGCTTTGTTGGCACATTTAAAGATATTGCATATGGATTAGCCTTTGGGAAGGAGGACAGAGATACAAGGAATACCAACCAAAAGCCCATCCATCACGTGCGGAGGGCTGGGCCAGGTGCTCTTGGGTGCACACTGCATTTTAGTTCCCATGGGAGGCTCACCTGAAGATAATGCTGAGGAGCTGTATATTCTACAAACATTTTGTACAGGATCTCTTTGTGAAGTTCAAGAAGACATATAGACTAACCAGATCTGAGTATCACTCTCCAGGATAACTCTCCAAAGAGAGACTTGTAAAACACATTCCCATGAAAACTTTCTGGTTTTGACTTGGGGGTACTCGAATTTGAACCCCGAGCCTTCCATGCACTACACAAGCATCCTGTCACTGAGCTGCATCTCCAGCCCTGTTTTAAATCTTTTGACTCCTTTTCTCCATCTCTGTCCTCCCACTCACCAGTTTCCTTTTCCTGAAGAATGTCCTCCCATGTGCAGCTGGCATCACAATTCTCCTTGGTGTCGCATGGTAGGAAAGGGTTTTACTATGTAGTCCCTTCGGAAGGATGATTTTTCTGGTCTAAAACCTGGCACTTTGAACTGTCCACTGTTTTCTGGCTTGCCTCGTTCCTTTGCGAAGTCAACTCTCAATCTTCCTGAAGTGCCTTTGTAGCATCCACATCATCTATTTCCAGCTCCTTTTAAGTTACTCTCTTTAGGACTGTTCTTCAGCAGCTTTATTGGACATGGCCCAGTGCAGTCTTCTCCGTGGGCATACTTTGTGGTCATTCTCGAATCTGTGGCTAAATGCCTTTGACTGTTTTGATAAGTTTGAGGTGGCCATAACTACAGATTTTGCTTCCATCCCTGTTCTTTTTCTTTCTCTTTCAGACTTCAATTACACAAGTACTCCTCCTTTGTAAGAGTAGGATTTAGACATTTCACTATTTCCCAGTATCTCATACTTCTTCCCTGTACTTTTCACCCTTTTTTCTCTATATATCTGTGTAGTTATTTTCTTCCTATTTAACTTCTTTTGCTTCAGTTTCCCCAATCAAATAGAGATAAATAATGAGATCTAACCCATACAGTTGCTATGGGGACGGTATTGTTAGAACATGCTCATCATTCAGTCCAGGCCCTGCAACATCAGGGTAGCCACTGTTCACACCTCACAGTGGGAAAACAGGCACAGATTTGTCTGCCATGGGACTGGGTCACATGGGCAGAATGGTCTTCTGGGTGATCCCCTCACCAGTGATGGACAGGGACAGAGTGGGAGCCTGAGGAGACCACCTTGGGGGCAGTGGACTGGTGTTCACAGAGAACAGCAAAATCAGGTGCACACAGGGCGGCACAGCCAGCAGAGGCCTGGTGAGGACCCCAGGTCACCTGCTCCAGGAAGAGCTGGAGTGACAGTGGTGACAGCAAGGCAAAGCTGCATTTGTTTCCCACCTACCTGGCACATGTGTGAACCCAAGTGGCCCTGGGCATTTGGAGGGTGAAGCTGCCCCTCCAGTAGAGTAGCCCAGGTGGGTCTGAGCAGCTCCCAGAGAGCTGCTCGAGGAGGGCACAGCAGTCCCCTGGAAAGCTCATGGGGCCTCTTCCTGGGCAGTGCTGCCCCGCACCATTCATCCGTACCCACTCCATGAGCCCCAGGCTCCCAGTACATCTTTCTAGATGGAACTCAAAACATGCCATTCCTATTTATAAACAAAATAGAAGAAAAGGAGCAGAAAGTTTCCCTAGCCTGTCAAGCGCAGCCCAGGCCACCCCACTCAGCCCACGCTGATGGGCCCTGTGACCTGGGCTCATGCCTCTGTCTGGGCCCCCCTGCTGCCACTTCTGACCCAGAACGACCCACCCCTTACCCCCTCTCACGCTGCCAGGGTTTTGCTGAGACACTGCAGCTTTTCTGCCTTCTGGAGACTTAAGCTCACCCTGTCCTCCAAGCCAGAGCCCATGGGTCCCCCACATCTACCCTTCCCCCTAGAGGTGCTGACTCCACACTAGAGCAACCCGCACCCCAGGAGAGAAGGAGCCACGGGGTCCATACCTGCTGCCCCAACACATGGCAGGAGCAGAGAGGAAGAGGTCATCTAGGAGACTGGTGGCCTCACATGTCACCAGCAAGCAGGCTGGCATGTGTGTACGCACATCAAGTGTGCAAGTTGGACTCACAGGAACAACACACCCACACACAGCTTCAGCATCTGTTGCCCAAAGTTTGAGATATTAATCAGATCCTGTTAAATGCAAGAAGGCATCTCAGAGATGTGCTCAGCCCCCTCATGGTTACCTGTGGAGGAATTCTCAGCCCAGACATCCCCTCTGTAACCTGACATGTGTCCAGACACAGAACAGACACTCAGCAGCAGCAGCAGTGTCGAAGGCCAAGCTCCACAGCCAGGCAAAGCAATAAATACATGTATCCAGAAGAGAATTATATAATGCAAGGAAATTGGTCCAGGAAACAGGCTGTAGTCTATGCAGCACAGAATCCTAGCACCATGCAAGAAATAATCTAAAGAGCAAAATAAGAGACATGTTCAGAAACAGAGAGGTAGAGTCTGGGGAAGAGAAAAGGGAGGGCAAGGGGGTGGCCAGTGTAAAAATGATTGAAACGTGATACATGTGTGAATCAACACCCCCAACAAAAAGCAATCATTATGTGAAACAGGGCTACAAGGTAACAAGACAGGGCATATGTTGCTGCTTTGAGCACAGAGCTCCTGTAAAAATAATTTTTACCTCCTGTCTCGTTCCATCTTCACCTCTCCAGAGACCTGGCTCGGTCTTTACATAACATGAGTCTGAACCACTTCAGTGATTTAAACAAGAAAATAGTTCCTACAAACAGAGCCGACCTCCTCTCAGAGGCTAGGAGACAGCTGCCGTTAGCATGAGATCGATTATCAGTTACTGTCAATCACCTGCGTGGTTTTCTGTGGAGCTCAGGACCGGGCGGGGGGCGGGGGGGGGGGATGTTTCCCAATGCCGCACCAGCACACAGAGCAAAGGGACTCGGAGAGGAAAGCCCGGCCTGTCATTTCCGAGGCTGAGCCCTTGGAGGTGTGCAGGTGCTGACTGAACCCAGAATGCGGCCACCCATGAAAACTCCTGCCTGGCACTGCATTGTACCAGCCTAGCCAGCCCTATCTTAACAGCTCCTCTACAAAGAGAAGGAGAATCACCAAGTCCCATTTGGCCACAATGTGGCAGGAGCTGAGTTGGCACTGGGCAGTCCCAGAAGCAAGGCGAAACTTCCCCAAAGGATGTGGTTGAAGCCCGAAGCCCTGACCCACAGACACACCCAACACGCAACAGCCTTTGCCGGCTTTCCCCGCTCACACAGGGCCTGAGCAGACACTGCGCATCGCTTCTGTATGATTTCTGAATGTGTCTAACACAGACAAAAACAATTACGTAACCTCTTGAACCAGACTTCTAAGGAAAGGGATGCTTAAATGTCAACTTGCAGCTAATAAAGGGCAAACGCTCCTTCCACAGGGTTGCCCTGTCATGGGACAGGTTGGCTGGCTGTCCACCCATCTCCCATGGGTACCTCTGAACTTAATAAGAACACACTTACCACCATTTGCCTTCACAATAACCACTGGTTACCTGAAGTCGGGCCTCTCAGGACCCAACCAGCACCTTCTCAAACCTAGTCAAGGACACTTTCCTTAGGTCCCAGCTCACATCTGAACTCTGCACTAACTTTACAACTTCCTGTGAGTCTTAAACTATTCAAAATTTAAATTCTTATTTAAAAAGATTGGTTATATTGTCCTTATTTTTTCAAACATGGATGTCAAGTGTCAAAGAAAGAAAGAGAGAAGCCCAAGAAAACCACATAGTGTACCAGTCAGGATGAACCTGATGCTGCTGCGTGAGCTCTATCCCCAATCTTAGTGACACACCTCTCTTCCTTACTCTCTCCATGGCCACAATGCATGGGCCAGGAACACTGCTCTGAGTCTGTGTTGTCCTTTCTGCAGAGGACCGAGAGCTGCAATGGAAAGCACCGCAGGTCACAGTGCAGACGGCCCACTGTGCCACCCAAGGACACTGACGCTACTCTTACTCCTCTACTGGGCACAGCGAGTCCAACACCCACCTCTCACTGACAGTGGGCAGAGAAAGGGGGCCTTCCACATGCTGGGAGAGAGCTGTTGTTGGATCTGGTGGCGCCCAGGTCCACCACACAGGATCCTTGGTATCTTAGAGCCAGGAATAGGACTCAGTCTGCTAATGGCTCCACGCCATGCAAATTGCAGCTGCACGACTGCTGTCAGCAGAAAGTGTCCACATCACGCATTTCAAAATTGAAACTTTGAGACATAAACTTGTGACCCTCTTCATCTTTGCCTGGCTTTAATCACTGTCAACAGAGCTCTCTAAAGAAGAATTGCCAGATTCTGTGCAGGACACTTAGCTAAGCCTGAATGCCAGATATACAGCACAGAAAACTTAGTGCATGTCTCAAATGGTGCATGGGGCCTCCTTCTACTAAAAAATAATAATAGTAATTCATTACTTATTTGATCATCAAATTTAACTGGATATTTCTTTGCTACTGTTTTTCACCATATCTGGCAAGCAAAGGGGAGTCATCATCCTACCACGCAGTGCACCTTTGTACATTTCACCTCTAATAGAAAAGCTTTTCTACCCTTGTTGTCCACATGCAGTACTGGAAAATTAAAATAATCAAGAAAAATGAGATGTTATCAACAACTATAGTGAACGCTTAAATAAAAATTTATTCTAATTAAAGACACTGGCACTAACCTCCCTCAAATTACTATACCCTTGCTTCAAACACACCTATCCCACAGTTCTTGCCACTTTCTGAAGCAGTTCTGGAAGTGCTCTTTCCTGAGGGTCTTTACCAGTTGCATCTAAAATATGGTGAGCACCGCAGGCGGGCACCATCTGATGGAAATGCAGGCTAGGCAGAGCATCCAATGTGTCCTTATTTGCCCTATGTATCAGATCCAGTGCTGTGTGACTTCCGGCTCTTCCCTAAAACATGACAGCCGTGAAAGGAAAATATTTTGAGTTGACTGAGGACACGGACCTAGTCACTACAGCACAAGTACAGCCACTCATGAAAGAGAGCGCCAGACTCTTGAGAAAGTAATTAGAACAATGAAGTATTTTCAGAATGATGGAGGGTAATGGGGGGGGGGGTTGAGCAGCATTATGGTCTTTTGCTGAACAAATGTTTGAAACTTAGATATTTATTTTATGTTCTGATCATAAGGCCAAAGGAGCACTCATGCCTGCAGTAAGGGTACAGTGTACCCCAGATCACATGGTGTGTGGCACATGTGCACACAGGTGATCTTTGCCCTCCTCATGGCTTGTCTCATGAGCCTCCCCTGGCAAAATCTCTGGTGCCGACAGAGCACTCCTTCCACAACCTTGGCCTTCTGGGAGCATGGGAGGGTCTGGTTCTATTTAACTCTGTGTTTCACTTTCAGCCCATAATCTCTGCAAGATCTCGATATGTCCACAGGGCAGACCTGAGACAGCAGGAAGGCAGACGACATATGGAGTTGCACTGGGATAAACACCCTGGACAGACACTGAAGCACTGCTAGCCAGGCGGTCACCTTCAGCCTTTGGTGTCCCCTTCCCTCAATGGTTGCAGCTTCCAGACTCAAGAGATCAGTGAGCAGAACCCTTCAGCCAGCACCCTTCAGAACATAGCCCCTTCCTTCTGGGGCAGGGCTGCAGCCTGGCCAGCAGGATAGGGTGGGGGTTCCATCCCTCCCCACTCTCAGCTCTGCCTCTGCATGTGGGACTTGATGTCCCCAATGTCCCTCGTGAGATCTCCAGTGTCTGATGGAAAAGCTACAACTTCACACCTTTGTACATTTCACCTCTAGAGAAAGGCTTTTCTATCTATGTTGTCCACATCCACCAAAGGGAATGTGGGCAGGGTACGTACACACACACACACACACACACACACACACACCACACCATATTGCTGGGTGTGAGTCGTATGCAAGGTAACAATCCCACCGAGTGGTATCTGAATGGAACTAATCCAATTAAATATGTTCCAGATGGTGCTAATGGCGTATACATTCTTCTCACATATTTTCACTTTTTTTTTTACTGTCTTCTTGATGTTTTGGTGCTGCTTAAAAATAATTTAATGAGAAAAGGAAAGAAAGAAAAGGCATTACAGGGTCGAGTATAGTAAAATGAGGACGACCGCAACCCAGGCTGACACTTACTCTGCAGTTAATTCGATCGTCCCTAATTATCTTGTTGCTTTGCAATCCAGCCTTCTCCCCAACCAACACCAGCCTCGGGAACATTCCTCATAATTGCAGAGCAGCCAGTGCGACGGGATGAGTAATCGTCAGCGCTCTCCCTTCTCTGCCATGTCCCCAAATGCCTCTCAGTGTGTGCAAGAGAGAACTTCAGGGCCCAGAGCTCCCTCTGGGATCTGCCAACCTCTCCAACTGAATCTCCCATCATGCATCAGCAGGAGTCACCAGGCAACGGTCTCTGACCACTTGGGATGTAGCAGCCCCTTTTAGAGGAATTGCTCGGACAACTGGGCAGAGCTGAAATGAACCATCTCAAAATCAATTAACTCCAAACTCTTCACACAAAATAAAGTCCACTAAGATACCTACTGGCCTGGAGTAACTTTTGGCTTTGAGGAGGTCATGTGACAGTTTGGGTTCCTGGGCCAGTTTGTTTGTTTTTGCTTGGTCTTTATAAATATTTTTTCCTCTGTGACTGTGCTGTTTTCTGTAATTAGAAATGTTTTAAATACTCTAAAACCTTCAAAATTATACTCTAAAGGCAAGTGTTCAACAAAAGTGGGACTTCTCTGGTTTATCTTTATTTAATTTGGTCTGAGAAAATGTGATTTTCAGTCATAGCAGAGAAAACTGTCTTTAGAACTCACTGTCTTTGATGAAAGTCATTCTTCACCAATATGAAGTGTTCTCCATGAAGCGCTTTCTGGCAGCTAGCTGGGAGTTAGCCGGCCAAGCTCTGCATCTAAACTAGGCCTTGACGTCCCCACACTGAGCCCAGGGCAGATTTCAGGGGATGATCGCCTCTCAGGCCCCTTCCTGCTCTGTCCTAGAAAGGATCTGATCCTTCAGCCCTGTGGAGATCCACAGGAACGCCTCTGGAGTAGAGAGGATCAAACCAGGGTCTTGTTTGTGTGTTGTTTGTTTGTTTGTAAAGCAGCCTTAGAGAACCCTGTGGGCAGGATACATGTGATACCAAAGAGACAGAAGGAAAAACAAATTTAAAACAATTAGCAAACTCGGGGCCGGAGATTTAGCTCAGCGGTTCCGGTGCCTGCCTCTCAAGCTCAAGGTCCTGAGTTCGATCCCGGTAACCACACACAATGGTGGGCGTGGTGACTCACTCCCACCAGCAATCAATACCACATACCACAGTGCCAGTGGCTCACGCCTGTAATCCCAGCACTCGGGAGGCAGAGACAGGAGGATTGCTGAATTCCAGGCTTGCCTGGGCTACATAATGAGCTCAGGGCCAGCCTGAATTACAAAGCGAAACCCTGTCTCAAAAAAAACAGATTAGCAAACTCAAGAGAGTCCAGATCAGACTGGGAAGAATGGGAGGCTATGGTGGGATATTTGGGAGTGGTTCCAATCTGTGGACGACCCCTTCGCTAACTGCTCTGGGTTGATCCCAGAGTCTGTCTCTGAAGGGAAAGGTGTTAGAAGGGAGGAGGGGGGCACCAGCGAGTCCAGCGGGCTCTCTGCTTCTACCCTGCAGGCCTGGCCTGGCACAGGGCACAGGGCACAGGGCACAGGTCCCATCCTGGTAAGCCACCAGGTCTGGCCCTGCTCCGTCACAGCTACAATGCCGAGCAGTCACCTCACTGTTCCATGCCTCAGTTGCTGCTTTTGTAACCTAGCACTAAAATAGACTTTCTAATGACTGCGTGTAAAGCACTGAGAAATGCACATCTGTTTCCACTCAAGCCTCTGGCCACTGTGGGCGAAACCCCGCTGTAAACCAGTGGTGGATGGGTCTGGGTGCTGTCATTGACCCACAGTGACAATGAGATGAATGAGATGTGTTCCAGTGCGCATCCCAGAGCAGCTAGCCTTGGCTGACACCTCCTGAGGACTCTGTGCCCAGCACTTCCAAGGAGCATGGTAAAAAGTCCCTGTCACACCAGGGACACTGAGGCACAGAAATGCTGAGCAGTCCCAACAACAACCAAATTCTCTATTCTGAGCAACAGGACACCCTCCTGGGGACACGCAAAGTCCGCGGGCACCAGCCTCCCAGCAGAGGGAGCAAAGGCTGGTGCCTGAGCTGGCACCAAGTGGCATGAGCATGCCGAAGTCTGGGAGGTCACTGGGCAGGTCCAGGGACCTCCTGCCAGCACAGGAGCAAGCAGGTGTGAGGACAGTGGCAGAGAAGCTGGGCTGGACCATCCTTCCAACCCTCTGTATGTAAGCTCTTGGATGCTTTAGCCAATCTGCAGAAAATAAACTGCACTGAGAAAGAAAATTGGCTCCTCTTGTAGCACAAGGCCCTCTCCACGATCCCCACGGCTCCCACAGCACACGGAAAGCCGCTTTCTACAGCTCCCTTACTGTCGTGTATCTGGAATTTACATAATCACAGGCAAATAAAGTGATAAAAGCATAGTCTTTCATAACAGCATATTGTTACTATTATTACTCTTAAGGCAAATTAGCTTCTGATTATAGAGATTAGTCAAAACCATGATTCTGTTGACTGTGAGGGGGACTGATTTTCTTTTCTTTCTTTTCTTTCCTTTTTTTTTTTTAACAAGGAGAAGAGCTGTTGTTTCGATGTCAGAAAATTACATAAAATGGTACTCAGTGAGAAAGTTTCTGAAAGTCATCTAATTATCAGTTCTCTCAGAAGTGTTGAGGCATCTCAGCCTTTCGGGAGTCATCTATCTTGTCAAATATTTTACCCCCAAGTTTATTAACTTTTAAACTTCATTTGATTAACCTCTTCCTCTTAAAAGTATCTGCAATTTTAAAATATTCATTTTTTATGTACATATGCATTTGTTGGGGTTTTTTTCATCATTGAAGCAGCTCATGAACCTTTTTAACTGGAGAAATGTTTGCTCCTTCCATGAGTCTTTAAAATACCGCTCTTATATCATTTTATTAGTATGCACTTGTAATATATAATAACTACCTTCATCGAAGGCAATTAGTACATTACTCTGTTCCCCTGTCCCCAAGTGCCATTCTCCACAGCGCTTCAATAAAGGGGTGACAGGAGAGGCCAGTGCCTTTCTGGCCAAATGCAGACTCTGGAACTCAAGGTTGGAAAGAGCCTTTTGTGAGATGCCAGGAAGGCACAGGGATGCTTCCAGACCCCAGGCCACATCAGTCCCCAGAGTCACGTGCAGCAGTCTCACACCTGAAGGAGAGCTGCTTCACAGCTCCTTTCTGGACTAGCTTCTCAGCCCTGGCCCAGGGGACAGTGTCTGGGGAGGGGGGCCATCACAGTGTCTGCAGCCAGTGTGGTCATCAGAACTGCGAGAGGTGATGGGGAGTAGTACCTGCTGGTGGCATCTCATGGGTCCAGGCCAGATAGGCTGCGGAACAGTGCACCCAGCGGCATAGGCCAGCCTGCCACACAGGGCTCTCTGCCTCCCATCAGTGCTGTGTGCCAGGGGGACTTCATTAGGACCCATTCGATCTTGTTCCTATGACACTCGAGATTTTTGATGTCATTTTGGGTAGAACTAAACTGGAACAATGCAAAACCTAGAGAACTGAATTTAGGAAGAATTTCCAAACAAACAAAACAAAAAACTCCCCCCTCCAAGATGCAAACATCAAAATAGCCTAATGTCCTTCTATCTGACTACCTCACACACTGGCCCGTGTTCTAGCTATCGGGTCAGGGGGAATTTGATGGAATATTTTCTTGTCTTGGTTTTAGATTTTCTCCTAGGGTCCATTAATCTCCTGATAGAAACTCTTTAAAATACCAGCATTAACTCTGAGACATTGCTCCAGGGGATTATTTTATGACTGTCACTGGATGCTTTATAGTCAGTTTTCCTTCTTTTAATGTGTCGGAGAAAAAATACATAATTATATGCCCCAGTTCTCAAAAGCAATTAAGCACTTCTGCGTCTTTTACAACAGGATATTGGCACTGCTTTCTGTAATGGGTCAGACAAAAACTATTTTCACCTTTGCAGGTCACATGGTCTCTGTCACAACCACTGAACTCTGGTATGGCTACACAGAAGCAGCCACAGACAATATGTAAATGAACATGCTTGGCTAGGTTCCAATAAAACTTTATTTACCAAAAAAGGCCAGGGGAGGGACTTGGCCCCTTGATGAAAGTTTGCCTACTCCTGTCTTACAACACAGATATCCTGAAAATTATACATTTCAGCAGAGGGGATGGGAGAAAGTTCAGAGCAAGCTGTAAAATATAGACCACGGTTCTCACTGTCCTACAATAAATGGCCTGTGTACAACTTAATGTCACTCCCAGGAGGACTAAAGGTCAAATGGAAACACGACTTTAAGTCCGTCCCAATCTGGAGGAGGAGGAACTGCAGATTGATCAACAATCTCATCTTTTTACTTTCATTTTTTTCTGAGTTTCCCTTTCAGTTTACAGTGTGCCACATTGTCAGCTCTTCACACCCCACCAGCATGGCAGAAGGAGCTCAGCTGGCCTAGAGGGCCCATGGTGCTTGTGTCCCTATGACAGTCGCCACAGGCAGTGGCTACCAGTTCACAGGTCAAGGGCCTGTATCTCATTAGCACAGAGCTGGGAGGGGACATACCCAGACCCAGCTGTCATGGTGTGGATCCAGGTGTCCCCAAAGCCTCATGCAGTTGCAGGTGGGGCTTCCTAGAGATGGCTGGCTCGAGAGTGTGGCCGACTCATGGTGTGAGGCTAGGATTAAGGGTGTGTGGTCACTGAATCAGCCCACTGACTGGTTCGGCTCTGCCCTAATTCCAGTAGCCTGGACACAACATAGGGGATGGTGAGACCTGTCTGGTCCCTTATTGCTTTTGCTCCCTTCTGCCCACCACAAACTGTTCCCCTGCGCTGTGCCACTCCACTGTGCCACCCTGCCTTGCGGCCACCGGCTATGAACTGAAGCCTATACGGACTGGGAGCCAAAGCAACCTCTTTTCCTATAACTTTGGGCGTTGGATATGTAGCCTCAGCAGTGAGAAAAGTAATACAGCACCCGCTAGGCATGGAGAGGATGGCTGTTTCCCATAGCCACCACCAGAATCAGCAGCAAGCCCTCCGGCGGACCTCCCTCGACTTGCCTCCAACTATAAAGTCCCTCTCTTTTTTCCACACGTCAACCCATACGGCACATTGCATTTACCATTCTCGCCATTTTTCAGCACCCTGTCGTGGGAGCCTACGCACCCCTCCATGGCCCACAGCCCTGCCCTGCCCTCCATGGAACTCACCTCATAAAATGGGAACCGTCCCCGCCGCCTCGGGCCCTGGCAGGCACGTCCTTCCTGGCTCCTCGGCTCTGGCCCTTTGGGGACTCGCCCAGAAGGAGCTCTGAGGAGACACGCAGGGGCCCGTCTTAGCGCTGCGGCCGGACAAGGCACGCGCCGCGCAGCCGCACATCCGGGTCCCTTCCCGCCCGGAGCTGAGCTGCGCATGCGCGCCTTCCTCCCCGCGGCTGTCAGGGCTCCTGCCCTATGCCCTGGGCTCTCCTCCCCTGCGCCCGGTCCTCTGTCCCGTCCCCCCTTGGCCTCCACCTTCCTTCCCAGCCACTCCACACCTGCGCCACCGCATCTTTCTCCAGCTCCCGCCGGCCGGTCTCGGTGGCGCCTGAGCCCGCGCGGCGGCCACCCTGGCCACGGAAGAAAGTGGGTCCCAGCGCCTGTGGCCGGGCCCCTCACTGAGTGACCCCGTTCTCCCCGCCATGCGTCCTGAGCCCGTTGCTGAATCCACATCCTCCGGCCTCAGCCTTCGCAGGCTTGACCTCCGTCCGCCCCGAGAAACTGCCTCCCAGAGCAGCTAGCTCCACACCGCCTTCCACGCGGTCACTGCCGCTTCTCCTGCGCCCTGCAGGCCCTGGGCGCCCCCATATGCTGGCTAGCAGGTGCAGAGAAAGGGGTGACCAGGCGGTGGCCCCAGGAAACCAGGAGGAAGTGGGAAAGCAAGATAGGAAGGCAAGAAAGGATTTGTTCTCGGGCACCTTTTACCACAGGCCATGGGACCTGTCTCCGTGACAGTCTGGAAGGTAGCCGGGAGTCGTGCCCCAGAGTCCCAGCCTTTGAGGGTGTAGGGTGCCCCCGGGGGCGGTAACCCCTGACCCCAGCCGGAGCTCTCAGGTAGAAAGGCCTGGACATGGCTGCACACAGCAACCATCACCCAAACTGCCCTGTGGGGTGAGCCAGAGGGATACAGGCAGCCCCACACGTCCGCCGTGACTGCAAAGGGGCAGGCAGCCACAGGTGGGCCTGGGGTTCATGGTTCTTGATGTGCATCTTGCCTGGGCCCCAGGACCTGGCAGGTCCAGGTGACAGAAAATGTGCCACAGGAGCCACAAATGATCTGGGCGGCCCGAGGCCAGAGAGGCCCGTGTGCCCAACCTCACTGCTTCCCCGCTGGCCCCTGAGCCTGGCCCATCTGTCCCTGCCCGGTCCTCACGGCGACCCCCCATCCCACCCTCTCCGTGGGCTCTGAAGGCTGTCGCACCTCGCTTAGCAACTGTTGCTACCAAGAGACGACTTCCCTGATGCGCCAGCAATACAGAGTGTGGTGCTCTGACTCCAGCTCGGAGAAAGCACTGAGAGGGAAGGCCGACTTCAAGGCCAGCCTGGGCTTTGAAACGAGCTGCTGTGGGTTAACTGGCCCGCGGGTCAGCGGGGCGCTGAGCAGCTCGCGCTGATGGCATGGCCAGCGACAGAGGGAATTCACACTGTCCGGGGTGCAACGGTGCTTGTTCGTAAAATCCCTGCTGCTCCCTGTTCCCATTCAGCTGGGTCAACATGTGCCTGTAAATTCCTCCCAAAAGGGAAATCATAGCAGCATCAGCAGCCCCAGAAATGACAAACAACTCAAGTATGGAGAGGCAGCTGCCAAGCACTCAGCAGTGCTCATATTGCACCAGGAAAAAAAGTCAGATAAGAAAAATAAACCCGGTTGTGCGCATATTTCTTTAAATATGTATCCCATTTTGCGGTTCCTTCCAGTCTTTGGTGGAATGAATCCATCCGCGGGCCAGGGGTCACGAGCCGGGCCGGGCTCCCCGCTTCTCTGGAGTGTGGGGCGGGGCAGAAGCTCCCAGCATCGGGCCACTGGCGTCGATTTTCCTACTGGCCCACTTACTGGGTTCCCTGTGCTTGTGGCCAACTTGTTTGCCTGAGTCCTGACTGAACGGAACTGGCAACAGTTATTTGCAAACTGCTGTGTCATCGGGGGCTGAGCGCAGGATCCCTGGGGCGGCTTTGGCACCACAAGCGTCGGAGAGCTCAAGGACTGTCCTTGTCCAGTCCCGGGCTCTGCTGGCCCAGGGTGACTCCACCATCTCAGCCGTGTAGTCAGAAGACCTGGCCGGCCAGGTGAGCCAGGACAAGAGCCCTGGGGAACACAGGCTCAGCAGCTCAGGGCTGACTGGGCACCAGGGCCTCCACCAGCCTCCCAGGGCCATTCTTGGCACAACCGTGAATTCCACAGCCACAAACACTAAGGAGGCAAGAAGAGAATATGGTGAGAAACCAGCTCGCTTTGGCTTCCCAGAGTCCTCCGGAGGTCCTGGAGGGCACTGCCCCTCCCTGGAGCAAGAGGCAGATGGCGCCATCATTCCTGAGGGATCCACTGAGGCATCCACTGAGGCCAGCCTTGTGCCTCAGACCAGCCCTGTCCTCAAGGTATTCAAACTCTACACTGAGGCCATGTCACCGGCACGTGACCTCTGCACAGTCACATCAAGGGCGATGAAGGCCAAGAGAAAAAGTAAACCAGGAAGGGCCAGGACCACAGCGGGCTGCACCAGAGAAAGCCTATAAGCGTCTCTCTCCTCTGCCCCACAAGCCGCGGCCCGGGGCTCTCGGAAGGCGGGCCTTGATGCACACACACTGATCCGCCGTGGCGGGGCGTGGGAAGTTCTGTCCAGCCAGGACCAGCCTCAGTGACAGTAATACTCGCTTGGCTGCAAATGCCATGAGCCTTTCTGCTCAGGGAGGCACAGACCCTGGGTCTGAAAACTGCTGGTGAGACGGGAGCTCTTTCTGCTCAGCAGTGGAGCAAACTTGGAGGGTGAGGTCACATTCCCAGGAGGCAAGCACTGGGCGGAAGTACTCAGGAGTCAGGGCAATGCTCTCTCCTGCCCTGGCAGCGGTGTTGGCAAAGGGCATTCATTTCCTCATCATCTTGCTGCTATCTCTGCTTTCCAGCCTGTTTATTTCTAATTCTTTTCCTAGGCCTTTAGAGGAAAATTCTGTTTTCTCTTTGGTCTTGCTTGCATTTACATACATTTAACTTCCTGTCTGGGGCTCTGTGTGGAACAGCATGCTTGGCCCCAAGAAGAGGGAATCTCAGAGACTGCAGAAGACTTCTACTTTATGGCTCAGGATGGGGGCTTTGGGGGACTCACTTGTGCTCCGGTTTCTTCTCTGTTCAGCCGTCTGCGTTCTGCTCTGAGATGGGACTGTACCAGAGGGGCAGTCAGACTCTCCCAGGATGTTCGTGACTGTCAAAACTGCTGGGAATTTGCTGCTTTGACCATAAAGTTGCCTCTTCTAAAGCATCGACTGTGCTCCAGAACTCTCTGGGTGCTTCCTTTGTGATGCTGCTTGGCTCTTCCAGTGTGTGCTGTGACACTCATGTCAGAAGAAACTGAGGCACAAGTAGTGAGAGAACCAGGATCCACCCCTGAGCACAATCGAAGCAGCGGATCTACTGCGACCTCTCAACGTGGCCCCATCCACTGAGGACATGCCTCCTTCCTCCAAGACACAGTATTTCCATAAGCAACTGGCAGGGCTGTGGATGCCACCTGTCAGCTCACAGTAAGGATGGTGGGGACGGGTTTGTCCTCCAGAGCTCCCATGGGGAAGGATGACCTTGCTGCAGTGTCTGTGTCCGTTCCCGCTTGGTCTAGGCAAGCAGCCTGTGTGCTGCCTGCCGTCTGGCATCTCTGCGTCCCTGAGACACCACACAGCTTGTCAAAGTTTAGATGTGCACCTGCTGGCCCTGCACACTGCTGTATAATATCCTTTCGGGGAGTACTGAAAAGTCGAAAAGTTCACCTTTGCTGCTCTTAGAACCTCCTGCATTTTCCTCAGAACTGCAATTTCACTTTCCTTCCTGCACTGCATGGGCCAGTGGCCCCCAGCTCGTGGCAGCTATATCTGGAAGTAGATCATCACAGAAACTTTTAATTAAACTTTTATTAAACTGAGGTCACATAGGCTAGGTTCAGTCCCAAGTCCATGCCTGCTGTCCTCATCAGCAGGGAGACAGACTCAGGCAGGAAGGCTGGGTCATTAGAGACAGTCACACAGTCAAGAAATGCCCAGCATCGGGCGTAGTGGCTCACTCCTGTCATCCCAGCACTTGGGAGGCAGAGGCAGGAGGATTGCTGTGAGTGAGTTCAAGGCTAGCCTGGGCTACATAGTGAGTTCAGGGCTAGCCTGAACGACAAAGCAAGACCCTGTCTCAGAACTGGAAGAAGAAAAAAAGAAGTACTCAACTTGCCAGCCACCACTGAAAATTGGCAGGAGGCACAGATGGGCTCTACCAGCACCTTCCAGGGAGTGAGGCCTGGCTCACACTCTGACTTCAGACTCCAGGCTCCAGAAGTGTGAGAGAATGTTTCAACCATGTGAAGACGGGTTCGCAGCAGTTTGTCACAGGAACACCATCGAAGATGTGCCTTTTGTGGGTGGATTTCATCCCCACCCTCACTCTGGTCTGGGAGACGCCACGGTTCGTTTTTGTAGCAAGCCTTCATCTGCTCTTGGCTTGGCGTCTGGCTTTGTTAACTCCTTGCTGTGTCCTTAGGCAAGTCATTTCATTTATCAGATACTTGCGTTCCCAAACTAAAATGAGATGGTAAAGATCAGTTTCGTCAAGTAAGTAAAACATCTAAAAGCGCCTGGCTTAGAGCAGACCTGAAGCAAGGGTGGCTTTCTCCCAACGCACCGCCAGCCAATCCGGAAGGCCACGCTGGGATCCTGGCTCAGGAGCAACTGTGACGAGCAGTCCTGACGCCACCGCCCACCAGCTGTAACACCGCGGTGCGGCTCGGAGCTGCTTGCACATCAGGACACGAGGCCCATGGAGCCATTATGTGGCTTACGTGGGATAATGAGATAATTGGACCCAGGTAAGCACTGCCAACCATCTCTGGCACGCCTCAGCATTCGGCGACATTAGCTCATGTGACAGACGCGATCTGATAACGCGCTCAGCCTTCCCGTGAGAAGACAGCACTGTGTGGCGTTGGCATTGGCACACAGGAAGAGCCGCCGCGGACCAGGAGCCGAGGGGAGTCACTTCCCAGGTCCTCTTTCCAAAATGGAAATTTTAATGCGCTAATCCTTGTGGTAGCTTCCAGCATCAAAAAAAGAAAAACTCATTCTGATGGTCCAAATATTATAAAGTGATTGATAGAATTTGGGTGTGTCTGCCACACAATCCCAGTGCTTTTATGTTTGGGCTTTTTTTTTTGGTGGAGAAGATTCACCAAAAGTCTGGCATTGGCAGAAAAGCAATTGAATTCCGTTTCATCCTGTGGCTTCTTTAAAGACGTTTCAGGCCAGAGGCACTCAAGCCCATCATGTGCCTGCCAACTGAGGCTGGAGAGAAGACATCACATGCTTGCACATAAATTTTAAAACTTAAGAACCAGCCCTAATTGAGAACATAAATTGATACAACCTCCCTCCTGGGAAATTAGGTACTATGGATTGATAGACTTAAAAATACTCAGTAATTACATTTCTAGGAATCTATCCTGGGGAAATACAATTAAAGTGGGAAATTAAGTAATATGGATTAATAGTTTTTAAATACTCTGTAATATCATTTCTAAGAATGTATCCTGAGGAAATATCATTAAAGTCTCCTTTTCTCATGCTCTTGGGATCACTAGACAATCTGGTCAATTCATCGACAGGCCAGTTAAGTAGGAAGGTCTTAAACAATGGCACAAGTAGACAGTAACATTTTATTATGAGTTACAATATAAAATATGAATTCATTCATAGATCTCACAGTGAAGACCAAGGCCCTACTCCAAGTGCGGGTCCTCCAGCTAGAGTTCTTCCATGTCTCTCATACATCAGTCCCTACCTAATACATGCTGTTAACTTTGAATTTTGCTTTCCTTAAAACGGAGAAAAAATTATAGTTATTTTGGTGTCAAGCCAAAAGTAGACTCTTTCTATATTTGGTCATGTGATTTTCTCAAATTGTTCTTGGTTGGAAAATAATCTAATTTGGGCCCATAATCTAATTTTGCAGCCATTTTATTATTGCTTCTCTTTATTGAGTCTCCCCAAAGCATTCAACTGCATTTTTATAGAAAAAAAAAAAACACCCTGTTCCTTTTCTCACTTTATATCACAATAAAAACCAGCATAAACAGGTTTGGGAACAAGCGCATCTGTGCACTGATATCAGAGGTCCAGGAACAACAGTTAACCCAGAAAGTCAGTTCCAGGGAGAAGGAGTCAAGATTACCTCTACAGTCAGATATGTCATAGAAGTTTTACCTACAAGATGGTTCCAGGAACAGTAACTGATCCTGGACAAAAACATGGAAACAACATAAATTTACAGTGAAGAAATAGCTAAATAAATTAATAGGAGCCCATGTGATAAAATGCACATAGGTATTAAAAATTATATTTTAGGCCCAGAGATTTGGCTCAGTGGTTCCAGCACCTGCCTAACAAGCGCAAGGTCCCTGGTTCGATTCCCAGTAACCACATACAACAATACCAGGTATGGTGACTCACACCCACCAGCAATCAGTACCACTTACCTCAGTGCTGGGCATGGTGGCTCATACCTGTCATCCCAGCACTCAGGAGGCAGAGACAGGAGGATTGCTGAGTTCAAGGCTTGCCTGGGCTACATAATGAGCTCAGGGCCAGCCTGAACTACAAAGCAAGACCCTGTCTCCAAAAAAATTATATTTTAAAAACTATTTTATGATATGGGCAATCCCTGTAATGTTATCATAATATATGATTCAATAAAAACCTACTAAGGAATCAAACTCTGTAATTTTTTTAAATTTTATATGTTTCTTAAATATTTCAAAATGAGTCAGGATTTGACCAAGATAGATTAGCATCATCTTCAACTCTTAACTTACACTGACCTTGATTTTGATTTAGCTTTCTCTCTCTCTCTCTCTCTCTCTCTCTCTCTCTCTCTCTCTCTCTCTTTTGGATAGTAGAGGTTGAGCCCACGGTCTTCTCACTAACTACATTCCTGGAACACCCAACCCAACCTTTTTTTAAGTCCAGGGTCTTACACCTGTAACTCCAGCACTCTGGGAGGCTGAGGCAAGAAAATCACAAGTGTGAGCCCACCCTGCGCAATTTAAGAACTTAGCAAGACAAGAGTTGGGGACTTGGCTCAACCTAAAGGCCCTGGGTTTAATCCCTGGTGCCAAATGAAATAAAAACAAAGAAAGCAAATGAGGGAGACCTTTTCTTCCTGATATGATCCAGTAAGCTTTTCTTAGACCCAGCCCTGTCAAAGAAAATAACTACTAACTCAGAAGAAAATATAAAATACAAGTTTTGTTTTACATAGACAGGGTGAAGAACAAGCAGACAGACTCTAGAGGGAAGTTGATAGTTGGTACATTAAAATATAACACTAAAATTCCCATTTGTATAGATTTTCTCCTCAGAGCAAGTTAAAGTTTCAACCTCACAAGTAGCTAACCATCTAAAAGAAAATGGATTGACTTCCTGGCTTGATAAGCCTGAAGACAGAGTTCAAGGCAATCGTGGATATTGGAGAGGGAGGCTGTAGTCCTAGAAGAGAAAACATCGGAGCAGGGACGACTCGAATTCACGAGCACACACCGGACCCTGCTGCGCACAAGAACTTTCCTCAGTGACAGAGCAGCACGACTTCTTAATTCAGTTCAAAGCAACGACACTCGGGGTGAAGAGCTGTCCTAAGATAAGCTTCACCCAGAGACAATTTTCAGTGTGAGTCCAACCAAGCAATAGTCTGGTTTTTACAAAATCAACATACTTTAGAGAACTATAACGGAATCCAGATGGCATTCCTAATGTCCAGGACACAATCTAAAATTACACAACATAGAAGAAAGAAGAAAATACAACTTACCCACAGGAAAAAAATACAATAAATGGAGACCAATTTCAAATTATTCAGATTTTAAAATTGCAGGATAAAGATGTAAAGCAGGGACAGAAATGAAAATATTCTCTTTCTGCTAGTAGAGATAAGAAATGTCATCAGATAAATAGAAACTATAAAGAAAAGTCCATTAAAAATGCTAAACATGAAAATACTCTATATGTTATGCTCCCACATACTGAATATGTACCAGACGCTTCCAGACCACAGACTGCTCACCAGGCATGAACCCCCAACGTCAGCTGCAGACCCCGGATGATAGTGACTTGTCCCTGGAGACCCAGGTATTAACAATGCCCCACCTTAGTGGAGAATGTTTCTGTAATGAGAAGACTCTGCATTTGGAGTCCATGGAGTCCATCTCTGTATTTTCTTCTTAATTTTACGATTAACCTAATACTTTTGTAAAACTTGACTCTTTTTAAAAAAATACAATGTACATATATCAACTCCCCGTGATGAACGTAGTCATTATGTACTGCAAATATGACCTGGTAAAAATTAAATTTTAAATAAAACTAAAGTACAACTTGGTAAATAAATTTCTTGTGTAGACTTAATAACATAAGGAATATGATACAGGAGTTTATGACTTTGAAAACAGGCAAAGGGAAATTATCCAATCTGAAAAATATAAACAAAAATATTTTTTAAATGAACAGTCTCAGAAGCCTGTGGGACACATCTCCCATCCGAAAGAGATAATAAGCTTGGAAATTAATGGTCAAGTATTCTCCAAATTAGATGAAAGATATAAATTTTGAGGTAGGCAAATAAGCACCTCAGAAAAACTGCAAAGAAAGCCACACCGAGTCATCCACAGCCCCACAGCGCCAAGTGAAAGAGCGAGAGAGAGTCCGCACGTCGGTGCGGAAGGCCGGGCCCTCGCCACACGGGCTCTAGATCTCTGGGCCCAGATCTCTACGCCACTGGTCCTAACTCTCAAAAATTAAGACAAAATGAATACAATCTCAGACAAAAGATAACTGGAATTCATGGACAGGTCTCCACTTAGAGATGTTAGGGGAAGTTTTTCATGGAAAAAAAA